>NRSZ01000061.1:0-11641 GCA_002901185.1 Tolypocladium capitatum | reverse complement strand
ACCATCGGTGGCCCCCCTGCAATCCGCTGAATCTGCGAGTGCCTATAAATGTAGCCATGTTGCCCGCTCCCCGTGTTAATCGACAGCTCTCATCTACCCATACCATCCACACATTACATACAGCACCTCACCGCCTACACGATGCGGCTTCACACTCTGCTTACGCTCTGCAGCTGTCTGTCCATCGCAAGAAGCACTGCAGCTTCTCAGGCGAAGGAAACCTCTATACTCGCGGTTAAGGATTCAACCATCCTGCGTTCCACGGCCAGCTGCCCGAATTGCCCTGATAGAAACTGTTATAAATGCACTCTGGGCCACAACAACACTCTCAAGGCCAACACCGGAGGCTTGGCTTACCTCCGCATACTCATTGGATTTGAGCTTGCTGTGTCGTCGGCATCTATCGAAAGCTGCACTCTGCAGCTGCCGCCCTTCACCCAGCCTGTTCAATCTGTCATTAACGTGACGGTCGCTCAGGCCGCTTCATCTGATTGGGATGAGACCACTGTCGACGGCGAAAACGCGCCTGATTCCGGTGACCCGTTCGCCGTGGTCAAAGTAGCACCCAACACGAATTTTGAGCCCACCGACATAACAACGGCTTGCAAAGGCGCTGCCAGTGATGGACAGTTCTCGATCTATGTTGGCACACAGTTTGGCCGCATCGAGATTGGGTCAAAGGATTCGGGAAATCCTGCCAGTCTACAAATCGTCTATGAATGATCTCGACCCTTTTGAGAAAGGGTCGTGGCAGTCGTCAGCCTGGGGGATGGGGGATTCAGGCGCAGACCATGCTCCGTCGGTTCGCGCAGTCGGTCATTGGAGGTTCCGGTTGCCGTGCCTTTTCATGGCGTGACTCGAGTCAAAGCGTTAGCATAGGGCAGAAGGACTGCTTAATATGCTCTCCAAAGCATGACCTCCAAGCTACCGGGGTGGAGTATGATGATGTATTTTGCAAAGTATACGAGTAGTAACCTGTAATACGGAGCAAGAGATTCCGGATAAACGGAAGAAAGGGAGGGCGCTAATACTTCGTAGTTAGTTCTATTAACAAGGGCAGCCAGTTATCGGAGCGTGGCAAGGTGAACTCCGTAGCTCTGCATGAGTGCAGGCGGGGCGGCGCGTGGCGTCGATTCAGGCTGTTTATGCCAGCAACATTCACGCCCAACGAGGCTACTACGGGCCTACGCGTACGTGATACGAAGTGTGTAAAGCGGGATAAATACTGGACTGCTCTAGCCCGGTAGTGGTTCGTAGCTGGCCGCAGAAACAGCCCCATGGTAAAGGCCACGCTCAAGGCAGACTTGTGCCGCCACGACAGCCCAGGCCAGGCCAGGTAGGTTCCCGCGAAGTACCTACGAAGTACCCATCATCCAAACCCTTCGAGCACGAGTGCGGACGCGTTGGGCGCTGTGCCTGTCGATCGGAGTGCGACGCTAATCCGAAAGGGCGGGAAGCCGGGGTGAGCCCCTTTAATTTTATGCGCCCCAACTCACGATATTCTCCGTCCTATCCAAGCAACGACCTTCAACCGAGGCTGTCCATCTCGTCTCTGCGCAGGATGAGCTTCGCAGCGCGGCATCGGTAGCAGCTGCGCGTCAACTGCGTGGCCGCCTCCCCCCACGGCTCGGCTCAGCTTGCTTGTATGGATCGACGGCGTTCCTCGCATTAACCCGCTCGCCACCACGATGCGATTACACTCCTTGGCAAGCCTCTCGATCCTGCCGCTCCTTTCACTGCGTGCGTCGGCGGCGCCCGGCCAGACGCAGAGCGGAACGGTTGGCGCAACGCCTCACGACAGCTACTCGTCCTCGGTCGGCGTCCTGGGATGCAAGATCAACACCAACCGCGTCGCCTACTGGCCCAACGCCGTCCACTGCGACAACGTCTGCGTGTCGCTCTCTTACGGCGGCCGCAAGGTCTACCTCCTCCGCATCGACCAGTCCGGCGGCGCGCACGACGTCAGCTACGACGCCTGGAACTACCTGTACACGGGCTACTCGGCCACGGACAGGCCGACGGCGGGCGGATCCGTCAATATGCAGTTCGAGAACGTCGATGCCTCCAACTGCGCCGACCTCATCCACACCAAGGGCGGCCGGCTGCCGCTCAGCGCCGCCAACAGCATGAACTTCCTGTCCAGCTGCTTGGCCCAGCCCGACAGCTGGGTCGCCAAGCACTACACCCTCTACAACATCCTCGACCCCGTCTGCACCTTGGGCTACGACGAGAGCTGTAAGCTGGATTGGCCCGACGCCAACCAGGCCAACTGCACTCATGTCTTGGGCATGCCTACGCTGCTCCGAGGCGCGCCCGTCTACAACATTCGCTATCCCACTGGGCAAAAGGTCTTGGCCTCGTCGGGCGTGACGACGGACGGCAGCGATGAGAACGCGGCGAGCGCGGCGAGGGGCAATGCCAGGCGTCTGTTGGAGACGCTGTCGTGGGCTTGGGCGCTCTGCGGCCTGCTCGCCGGACTCCATGCCGTAGTGTGAACGAACGGGGTGCTTCGTACGTGCCGGGGATGAGAATTTGAAGCGAATGACTCTTGCTGTATTTATGTTTTCTGTCAATATACCACTTTTGCGTCTAGCTACTCACCCTCGTCGCCGGCTCTTGTCTTGACTCTCACCCAGTCTCCAGCGGACCAGTCGCCATCGATGCCCTCCTCGCCCTCGCCGCCCTCCTCGCCCTCGCCTTGACGGCCATGGCCCGTTCCTGCTGCCGGTGGACCCAGCCTGAGGCGCCAGAGCCGCGAGTCCATCGTTGACCAGCTCGTGTTTGCCATATCTGCGCCCCGGTCCACTCCCGCCACAACAAGAGGGATCCCTCGACGCTGGACTGGTGCTCGGACGGCTACACCAGCTCCCCCGACAGCCCTTTCGGCTTCCCGCCATGACTTTGGCTACCGGAACTTCTGGGTCCAGCAGCGCTTCACCGAGGCCGCCAATGCCGAGACCAACACCTGCTTTGAGATCGAATGCGCCTGCGTTTACAGTCACAACATCCAGGCGCTGCTACCCAGCTGGAGGCGCAGGACGGGCTCAACAAGGCCTACGGCGAGGCCGTTGTCACCTACAACGCAGCCGTCGAGGAAACATAGGAGGAGTGCCTGTCTTGGAGCGAGGCGCTGCGCAAAGGCATACCGCGAAAAGGCAACAGCCCTAGGTGCATATCTTGCTTCCTTATCATTCTGTCTTTAGGTATATAAATGCTTTTAGCATACATGGCTCAGCAGACGAATACGCCTTGTACGGTATTCGATGAGTAAACGCAAAAGAGAAGAGCTGCGGATACATTGGATATGGATGTCCTTTGCCATGTAATCGTGAAATCACAGCACAACGGCCACTTGCTGCGATTCCGGTCTATAATACGTCGTAGTAATTATTCACTAGATGTACGTCGTACGGGACTAGGTAGTTTATTTAAAACCCTGCCGTGGGCCGCACTCCGTCATCATTTTAATTGCTGGCTGGAGGCTCGACGTCGTCGACCCCAAGCTCAGCAGCCGCGTCCGAGGCAAGGGATCTTTACAGTGCCACTGCCCAACAGCCCATTCACTTGCGTAATGTTCCTCAGCTGGGGAAGGGTAAAGGGTGTCTTGTCGCTCAAGCTCTGTACCCTGCCGATGAGCTTCTCCAGGTGTCGGAACGACGAGCCCGGTGCGTACTCGGGTCCTTCGTGTCCAGCCAGCTGCGTCACGACCAGCGTCAGTCCGCGCTCGCTGTGCGTGGTGCCAGACACGCCGGAGCCCGAGGGCAGGTTGGCTGCGTAGAAAGGCGCTTGGCCCTGAGGGTCGAAGCCGTAGAGCGGCACGTAGAAGGGGTCGCTCGGCGCGGTTTGGAAGCCCAGCTCGCCGCCCCAAGTCATGTTCTGGATGCCCAGGAGCACTCCGTTGAGCGGCAGGACAAAGTCCATTCCGCCGTGGGCGAGGATGACGTTGTTCGTCTTGTCGATGACGTTGGGCAGCTCGTACTTGCCCGGTGGCGCCGACTGGTCGCCTTGTGACGAGTTGAACACGTTATTAGCGCACTCGGTCCACCGGACATCCGGGGGCGCGTTGATGGCCTTTTTCACGTCTGCTCGGTCAAAGTAGGGATTATCGGCGAGCGGATCGAAGACGGTGGGACATTGGTCTCGGATGTTGTATACGTTGAAGCAGGGGTTCACGAGCTGCGCCTCGGCATTGATCATATCAAACAACGAGGCGCACTCCATGTTGAGCACCACGGTACCGTTGGGCGAGACGTCCACCCCTGGCGGGTTGAGTGGTGCCGGTCCCGAGGGCGGGTATGTCAGGTACTTTTCGTTCCATTCGGTGAAGCCGCAGCGCTGGGAGATGTCGTGGATGCTCTGCATGGTGCTGTCGCCGAGCGGCATGAGGTCGTAGTGTTGCTGCACAAAGGACTCCATGATCACGTTGGTCTGGACCATGCCGTCAAACATGATGCCGTCGTAGACCAACAGGCCTCCGAGGTTGTTGTGTGTGGTGTCGTTGGAGTTGATCATGTGGCTGCCAATGTATGGGCCGTAGTAGCCGCCGTAGGATTCCGCGGCGATGTACACCTTCCAGCCTTGCATGCTAAATGTTTCGATGAAGTTCTTCCAGAAGCCGAGGAACTGCTCCGCCAGGTCGTCCTCGTCCTTGGCGGTAGCAACGCCTTGGGAGAAGCCGACGGTGACGGGCTGCTCGATCCAGACGACATTCGTGAGTTGGTGCCAGCTCCAGGGGTTGGGAACAAGCTTCAAGGTGCCAGGCTGCCAGACGAACGGGCCGTTCTCCTGCAGAAGCCCCAGGAGAGAAGAGCAGCCGGGCTAACGGCCGCTGTCAGCATATGCATAAGCGTTGTGCGACCGGGGTACGACGTACGCCTCCGTTGAGCCAGATGACGATCTCCTTGTCCTCCTTGTGCTCCTCGTTGGCGGTAGGGAAGAACCAAAAGTACAGGTGGTCCCTCTCATTCGGCGTGCCGCTGACGGGCAACAACCCGGCGTACGACTCGCCGACATCGAAGCTGACGTCCGGGAGGGCCGAGCCGTTGACGGCGAATGCTTCAAAGGCCCCATCAGCAACAAGCCAGAAATCACGGGTCGGTGCGAGACTCACCGGAAGTGGCGTCGTTCAGGAACCGGTGTGCAGTGTTGGATCGCGCGCGGATCGTCGGCTCCTCGAACGCTTCGTATCCGGCGCCGTCACCGACGCGGCCGTGCAGCCTCTGGAGAAGCGCATCTGCCTTGGCGTTGCGTGCCGTGGCCGCCGCCGCCGCCCAGAGTCCGGCAAGGGAGAAGAGCAACTGGTTCCGCATCTTGTCGACGACTCACGGAGCAGGAGTGCCAAAGGGCCGCGTGCAGGGTCCTCGCCTTGCCAGGACATCGGTCTGCATTTATACACCGTCATAATTACCTCGATTCCGTGTTCGCCCTGTCCGTGCCGTGCGGCAGAGTGCGACGCCGTGTGACGGGCGGGCGATGGAACCTTTGCACGGCCAACGGACGGGTTGGTCCAGTCCGTTTGAACTTCCCAGTCGAGGCCGATCGTCCGCCGTCAACCCACAGCCGGTTGCACAGCGGACGGCTCTACGCATCGGTAGCACGAGCTATAGCTCCTCTCCGATCCTACGTGATCTGTCGGGCTGCCAGATCGGTAAGTCACCGTGCTGGCTAGACGTGGCTCAAGCTTTAGCATGGATCGGCAGTTGAGCACTTGCCCAACGCAGTACTCTGTCCATTTAACCGTAAAAAGTTCTCGGGTCTCCATCGCGGGTTCCGGTTCTCTGCCGCATAGGTAACGAAGCCTATCCACTTACGGCGCTGGGGCCGGGACCAGTCCCCAACGGGAGGAACAGGTAGTATGATGAAGTATGTTTCTTGACGGTACACGTACGTGAGCCAGCGTTAGCATGATCGGCAAAGGACACGGCGAGGACGCAACAAGCGTTCAATGTTTGCTGCCTCGCAGATGTCGCCTCGTTGGCTCGGAAGCATGCGCGGCAGTCTGCTTACTGCCGAACCTCTTGGAGGATACCCCATCCAATCAATAGGTGGCCAATCAATAGTATTGGTCGTACGAAGTACCAATGCATGTTCCAGCGGGGCGAACGAGGATATACGAGCACCGAGACACTGAGAAATGATGGACTTTGACGTAACGCGAGCCATCGACGGCCTGCACCGAGGATTCTACCAAGCCCCGATACAAGTCCAACCACGGGAGGCGTCTGGCAAAAGAGATGATGTGGTCATTGCGAGTGCAATTGCGTGGTTTGCTTAGGTTATGCTTTCCCCCCTTCTCTTCTTTTCTTCTTCATTCAATGCGTTTGAAGTCCTAGGAACTTTAACGCGGCCAGCCAAAACCAAGGCAAATCCAGACTAAAATATAGGAAATACAGCGATCGTGAAAAGCAGATCGACAAGCACCCTCGCGTGTGTTTTCTTTAGCCCTAGCTACCCGGGACTATTCTTCTTCAAACCACTTAGCGGTGCAAACGCCTTGTAACACGAGGTTCAAGATTGAGTTGAAAGTTAAAAGGCGCAGCTGCGAGTAGTCCGGTGCGCAACTCGGGTAACAACAATCATCTCATACGTAATTCCAACTTCTTCGCTCCAGAACGCCAGATCGCGTATTATCTGACGGTAGTTCCTCCCGGGCTCACAACCGACCTCGGCCCATCTTTCTGAACTGAACGGGCAGTGGGCCGCAAAATAGGAGAGCACTTCGCATGCCTCTGTGCCCTGACAGACCGGAAGAGGCAGCCTACTCGTGCTAATCAAGACTCCCTACAGCTCCCGGCCACCTAGCTATTCCACTACAATTCAGGGCGGCGACATGGACGTCCACGAGCGGGAGCATCCCTTTCACACATAAACACCAACATGATTGTACGAGCATTACCAACAGGCCTGTGGCCCAACGTAGAGGGTCGCCAGAGCTGCATGTCGGCCAGCCCACTACCTCCTGTACTGATCTCTAGCTGGCTGACAAAACCGAGCTTATCTGCCTGACGGTTAGCTTGGCCTGCAACGAACAATATGCGAAAACGAAGTGCAGTCGGCTTGCTTTTTCGAGCAGCCGAACGCATGGCATTGATCATCTCTGTCCGATTCTGGGCGACAAGTCCGCAACATAAAGCGCACACTGGACGGGTCGGGGATAACTCGGATCAACGGCAAAATCTTGCGATTTACCCAATAATAGGGTCCAGGACCTCCGAAGAGCGGCATTGCTGGAAAGGGAAACCACGGCACCAGCTGCTTGACAGAGCGCGGAGATGAGGCAAGGAGGGTGCTAACGGAGCTGAGCCAAGAGGAAAGGGGAGGGGGCAGGAGGGAGCACTGAGCGATGAAGGGCTCGCGGAGTAGATTCGTGTTCTTTGTTCGTTCTCCATAGGCGTATCCGTGTTTGCCATGGCTCCAAGACAACGACGCCTCAACGTACACACCTCTCATCCCTCGGCCAGGACCCTTGTCCAGTCAAATCTTCGCCACCCCTTCCTCCACCCATCCACCCTCGCATCCTCCCTCACCCACCGCCCCTGCTTGTTGACAACCCACGGCTCCGCGCCGACGATGGCCCCGATGACCTCGCGCGCGAAGGAGTCCCTCCTGGGCCAGCGGTGCACGTTCTCGACGACGTGGCCCAGGCCGCCGTCCAGGCCGAACCACACGTGGAAGTAAGGCATCTCCTTGGCGATGGAGCGCCGGAACGCCATGCGGCCCAGCCCGTCGCGCGCCAGGGCGGCCGTGTCGATGATCTTCCTGTGCTGCGACCACTCGTCGTCCGACGACAGGATGGCCTCCCGGAAGTAGGCCGGCGCGGTGGCGCCCTCCTCGTACGGGATCGGCACGGCCGTCATGGCGGCGTGCATGTGCCGGTGCGGAGCTGCCGCGTTTTCGTAGAAGATGACGTCCCGGCCCTGGTCGTGGTACAAGCGCATCAGGCTCTTCATGAAGTTGCGCATCTCCTCCCACTCGTCGTCGTCGCACTCGAGAAGGTTGCCCCTATGCGTCATGGGCACGATGACGGCGCCGCCCTCGCTGACCTCTGGCTCCGTGGCCAGCGTGAGGTAGACGCGCGTCCCGAGCGAGACGACGGGGGCCAAGGGCGGCTGTCCCCTGTCCTCGTGGTGGCAGAGCGCGCAGCTCTCGAGGAGGCGGTCCATCTTCTGGAACTCGTTGACGGCCATGTTCTTGAGGTTGATCTCGCTCTTGTGCACCCGCTTGGCCAGCTTCTCGGCGTTCTCGTCCATGTACTCCAGGTCGTCGTCGTACTTGGTGTCCTTGGCGATGCGCTCGGCCAGACGCAGGCCTTCTCCGCCGGCCTGGCCCTTTGTCCGACGTTCCTCCCTGACCATGTCGTCGATGGACATGTCCGTGTTCTCTTCCACCGTCCCTCTTTCGCGCCCGCGCTTGGTGTCGACGGCCTTGACCTCGCCGCGCGTGCCAGCAAGCAGACGGTTGTCCATGACGCCGATAACCACGGCCGCGGGAGCCGTCGAGCGCGAGGCGTTTAGTGCCGCCGCACGGTTGTACTCTTCTTCCAGCCGAGCAGCGTTCGGCGCGCGGCGGAGCTTGGCCTTCATCATCCGAGCGCGGAGTCGGTTCAATGCAGTCTGGTCCATGGGGGGCGCTCCCTCTGGCATGACGGTTCCTCGCTCAGGTTCTGGCGGTTCCGGCGGCGGCTGTTTTCCCGGTTGTCTGCGCAGTCGCTCGCGGTGCACGTCGCCCGTCGGCTTCTCCCTCTCGCGATAGCCCTCCCCGTAGAGTTTCCTCCTCTCCAGCTCGTTCTTTTCCTCTCGCGCGTCGTCAAACTCTTCGAGGGTCCCGAAGCGCTCCTCGGCCACATCGTCCACCGGCCGGCCGGTCTCCTCTGCCGCGGCGTACACTGCCTTGAGTTTCGTCATGCGCCAGGATGAGCCTGCGTCGCCGAACGCGTAATCGACCGTCCGCCCAGAAGAGGGCTTCGTCCCTGCGGGGGCTGTTTCGTCATTCAAGGCCTGCAGGTGGTCGCTGTTGAGCTCTCGTTGGTGGATGATGCGCTTTGGTGCCTCCCGCGGAGGCGACCTCGGTTTGTTACGATCGGGTCGGCGGATGTGTTCGACCTGGAGAGCGGACGGCGCCGTCATCCATGCGTCTCGTTCCAGCGGCTTGGAAGATTCCACCGCATCCTCGCTCGATGGCTTCTCGTCGTCGTGTTGCGGCAGATGTTCCTTGGGCTCAGGCCTGTTGGAAGACCTGTCGTCGTGACGGCTCTGGGGCGATGGGTGGTGGTGGTCGTCGCGAGAACGACGGCTCCTCTTGTGCCTGTTGCCGTCACCGTCGTCTTCCCCATGCCTTCGGCGACGGCGACTGTCCCTGTCCTCGTCTCTATTTCCGTCCCCCTCCCCATCGTGCCGATGGTGATGGCGATGCCGGTGTTTGTGATGGCGACGCTCCTCGCGATGCCGCTCCGATTTTTCGCGCTCGGCCTTCTCGGCGGCGAGCGTCCTCTCAAACTCGCCAAGGCCGTCGTCGTCCATGGCGCATGCACCGAGACTTGACGTTGAGCGCAGACGGTCGGCGCTGAAAGGGCGAGCTGCGACAGGGCGAAAGCTTTGGAGGTGGTTGAGGTGGTAGAGATCATGTTACGTCAGGCAGCTCCAGATGCACCACGACAACCTCGGGCCCACTCAAAATGACTTCGCCCCGACGTCGATGACGGCTTCAAGCTCGAGTGCAGTACGGTTGTAATCGTGCGAATTAAGACATTACTCTGTTCAGATTGCGCCAGCCGTAGCAGACCCTGGTATCCAACACCGCATCCGCCTCTCGTTTGTTTTCGTCATGCCCCAGAGCGACCTCGCGCGCGGTGTGCAGCGACGCGCCAGAATGAGCAAAACAGTCACCTCAAACAGTCACCTCAAACAGTCACCTCCAATGCCGATCCAACGAAACATCACGTCCCAGGTCCAGCGGTACCCCATAGCCCCCATCGCGCAAGACGCCCTGCCGACCCAATATGGTGGATTGTAGGTGAGGCTTGGGCATCTCCTTGCAGCAGCAGCAGCACATGGATCCCACCATGCTCCCCGTCATGTCACCCCCCTTCCCCCCGTTCCTCTTGGTCTCGTCACCGGCAGATGTTGCGTCCGCTCACCGGCCGCTGAAGGTCCCCCTCCTCCCCCTCTCGCGGTCCTTGCGCCCGTCGGCGCCCGTGGCCCTCATCCAGTCCTCCCACTCCTTGCTCATCTCCATGAGGACGGAGCCCATGACGCAAGCGCTCGCCATCAGCCCGTGGCCCTCGCCCTCGAGCACGCGCACCTCGCACCGCCGCATCGTCTTGCCCAGCCACTTGACGTTCTCGACGGGCACGCGCGTGTCGCGGCTGCCGTGGTGGATGACGACGGGCCGCGTGATGTCCACGTAGCGGAAGCCGATGGTGTGCCGCCGCTCGAGGCACACGAGCAGGTCGACGGCTGGATTGGCGCCCGTCGTCGCGAGCTCCCAGATGGCGTGCGTCAGGCGCGTGTCGTACGTCATCTGGCGCTCCTTGTCGGCCATGACGTCGGCCGCCGTGGCGAGGGCCGTCGGGCTACCATTCACGGCCCCCTGTGGCGGGTGCATGCGGTCCATGTTCTCCGTCGCGTTGGGGGACCCGAGGCCGCCGTCGCCGTGCTGCCGTGCCGGCGCGTCCCCATCCTTGCCGTAGACTCCGTGCCCCAAGTTTTCCAACACGGGCGTGGCGTCGCGGCTCGGCGTGCCGCTGGCCTCCTTGCCCGTCGCCTTGCGTCTATTCCGCCGCTGGTTCTTGGGCAGGGAGCTCGTGATGGAGCTGCTGGTGGCGGTCATGAAGCTCGAGTTGGCCGCCTTCAGTATGGGCGTGGGCAGAGCTCGGAGGATCTTTTGACAGGTGGGTATGGCGTTGGTGGGCGGCATGCTCTGCGACGAGCCGAAGACGCTCATCTGAGAGGGCGGGATCCAGGGGGCCAGGAGGTGGATCCTGCCACGGATGTGCTGCGGCATGCGCAGGGCCGTCGCGAGGGCGTAGATGGCGCCGGCCGAGTGGGCGAGGAGGGAGAACTTGGTGATCTTGAGCGTCTGGCAGATGGCGTAGACGTCATCTGAGCACCACGTCAGCAAACGATGAAACACGCGTCGGAGCGTCCACCTGCAGCACTCACCGGGCCAGCTGAGGGGCGTGGCGGTGCCGTCCGAGTACGGCTCGCTGTCACCGACGCCGGGTCGATCGGGGGTGATGAGTCGCAGCTTCAGCGTCAACGCCAGCTCGTCGTAAAAGGCCGTGATGTATCTCGTCAGGCCCATGCCGAGGCAGCAGAAGACGGCCGAGCCATTGGCGTCGCCCACCTCGGAAAAGGAAATGATGCGGCCCGTCTGGGGGTGCCGGATCTTCTGAGACAGGCGCGGCGAGCAGAGATACGACTCGACGGCGTCGTCGACGGAGTCGGCCGAGTCGGGCCGCTCGTAGCCCGTCGGCATCGCCGCGTGGGCGGCATCGGGCAACGCGACGCTGGCCCGCGAGTCGCTCCGGGGGCCCAGCGGCCCGGCCGAGAGGCGCTTGAGCCGGGAGCTGCTGCGCCTGAGCTTGAGGGCCTCCTTGGGTCCCGGGCTCATGCGGCCCGAGAGAGGGCCGGCGCCGGGCTCG
>NRSZ01000488.1:0-18876 GCA_002901185.1 Tolypocladium capitatum | reverse complement strand
CCCCCAACAGAGCTCCCCAGCAGCGGTACGACGGCTCACGTCTCGTCGGATAGCATCTCAAGGGACAACAGTACAGCTGGGTGGGCAGCATATTCTACTTTGGGTATCTCGTCTGGGAGTACCCAACCACCATCCTCATCGCCTGCCTCCCCACGGGCAAGTACCTCGCGGCCAACACCGTATTCTGGGGCGCCGTCGTGGCTCTGACGGCGGCCTGCACCAGCTTTGGCGGGCTCATGGTTGTCCGGTTCCTCCTCGGCATGGCCGAGGCGACCATCACGCCCGGCTTCATGTTCCTGACGTCGACCTGGTACACGCGCGACGAGATGCCCACGCGCGTCGGCATCTGGTTCGCCGGCAACTCCGTCGGCGGCCTCGCCGCCAGCCTGCTCGCCTTTGGCATCGGCCACATCAAGGACGACGTGCACCCCTGGCGCTGGATGTACATCATCCTCGGCGCTGCCACGTTCCTCTGGTCCATCCCCATGTTCCTCTTCCTCCCCGACAGCATCGACAAGGCCAAGTTCCTCACCCCGGAGGAGAGGCAGGTCGCCGCCGAACGCGTCGTCATCGCCGGCACGGGCAGCACGGAAAACTCGCGCTGGAAGCGGGAACAGGTCGTCGAGTGCCTCGTCGACCCCAAGTCGTGGCTCATCTTTTCCATCAACCTGCTGTCCCAGATCCCCAACGGCAGCACTCAGAGCTTTTCCAACATCGTCGTCGAGTCCTTTGGCTTTACCAACCTGCAGTCGACGCTCATCAACATCCCCTACTCGGTCATCACGGCCGGCGTCATCTACGGCACCGGCCACCTCTCAGGGCGCTTCCGCACGCTCAACTGCCTGCTCATCGTCGCCGTCGTCCTGCCGTGCGTCGTCGGCGCCGGCGTCATCTACGCCCGCGACCGGGTCTCGCACCGCGTCCAGCTCTTCGCCTACTTTCTGCTCTCAACCGGCCCGGCCGCCATGCCCCTCACCATGGCGCTCGTGCAGTCCAACTACCGCGGCGTCACCAAGAAGATGACCATCACGGCGATGCTCTTCGTGGCCTACTGCACGGGCAACATCTCGGGCCCGCAGCTGTTCCGCAAGCAGGAGGCTCCGGCCTACGCGACCGCGTTCCGGGCCATCATGATTTGCTACGCGCTGGTGATTCTCCTCGTCGTCGTCCTGAGGCTCTACCTGCAGTGGACGAACGCGAGGCGCACCAGGGAGGAGGGCTTCGAGGGGAACGCGGGCGCTGCCGGCGCAATGGCAGACGGCAAGGTCCCATCGGCGCTCGACGACAGGAACGTGGCGGATGCATTGACCGAGGTTCAGCTGCGACCCGAGGACTATGAGGATGTGACCGACTGGAAGACCGTGGGGTTCAGGTATCGTCTGTAGCATGACGGCGTGACGATGAGCAGATCCTTTTGACCCCTTTCGTTCGCAATGCAGACTGCATGCCGTACACGGACTCAAGAGTGATGCGTTGGCAGCGTGGGTGGCAGGGGCTGTGACTGTATTCACTAGCATACGAGTAGTTTGATCTTTCGTTCAGTCTCTCATCAGACCGAATCCAGCCATGATACTAATAATACTCCCTCTGCATTACGTAAGCCAGGTTGTCCTCAACCACTTGGTGGAGACGCCACTGGGGTCATAGGCGCGCATTAACTATTCTCCAGAGATGCATCAAAGAAACTTGAAATGTCGCCACAGCGCTCATCAAAGTTTATCATCAACACAACGCGGCGACAGTGCCTCTGCATTTGACATCGGCCTCCCTCCGCCCCGCGCAACACCCCCAAACAGAACGGACCGGCAAGATGGCTTGGCGAAACCAGGGCATCACGGGTTCGAACAACATCCCCCTTGGCAAGTCGCGACGCTTTGGCGGCGAGCTCGAAGAGGATGGCGTCGACCGCGACCGCGACCTCAAGCGTGGCCGCGACCCCGAACCGCGCAGCGATGCCGACGGCCCTCGCCGACGAAAGAAGCGCAACCGCTGGGGTGAGGCGTCGGAGAACAAGGCTGCCGGCCTCATGGGCCTGCCTACCGCCATCATGTCCAACATGACCAGCGAGCAGCTCGAGGCGTACACGCTTCACCTCCGCATCGAGGAAATCAGCCAGAAGCTGCGCATTGACGATGTGGTCCCAGCAGACGGTGACAGGTATGCGACGCCTCTTGTATGCCTCGTACATGACAACCTGCGTGGTGCTAACTCTGATTTTCCCTCAGGTCGCCGTCGCCCGCGCCGCAGTACGACAACCATGGCCGACGTATCAACACCCGCGAGTACCGATACCGCAAGCGCCTCGAGGACGAACGCCACAAACTCATCGAGAGGGCCATGAAGACTATTCCGAACTACCACCCGCCACAAGACTATCGACGACCGACCAAGACCCAGGAGAAGGTCTACGTGCCAGTTAATGACTATCCGGAGATTAACTTCAGTATGATTGCTAACCCTCTTTCCCCGACCAAACTTCCCCCTTCATTTTCTCCTTCTGTTGCGTCTTCTCTTTCACCATCCCGCCCCCGCACTCATAATTTTCTGCCTTTGCCCAACCCGTCGGCCTCCTGTTTCTCGTTCGACGTTCTTCACGGTTGGTCAGGTTCGCTGCCGCTGCTCCGTGGTGTCCAGAGTCGCCTGATCCTTTGTCGAGCGTTGGCACCTCCCTCCACCCGCTATTTAACCTCTTGACCATGACAGTTTTCCAGATACTAACACCTAGCTCAAGTCGGTTTACTCATCGGTCCCCGTGGCAATACTTTGAAGAAGATGGAGCAAGATTCTGGCGCCAAGATTGCCATTCGTGGCAAGGGCTCCGTCAAGGAGGGCAAAGGACGTTCCGACGCTGCTCACTCCAGCAACCAAGAGGAAGACCTCCACTGTCTCATCATGGCCGACACCGAGGAGAAGATCAACAAGGCCAAGCAGCTGATTCATAACGTGATCGAGACGGTAAGTCGCCCACGTGGTCCACCTCGCAAACTTTTAATGCTTATCCATGTCAACCTTAGGCCGCGTCGATCCCGGAGGGACAAAATGAACTTAAGCGCAACCAGCTTCGAGAGCTCGCTGCGCTCAACGGAACTTTGCGAGACGACGAAAACCAGGCCTGCCAGAACTGCGGTAAGATTGGGCATCGCAAGTATGATTGTCCTGAACGACAGAATTTCACTGCCAGCATCATCTGCCGCGTCTGCGGCAATGCAGGACATATGGCTCGCGACTGCCCAGACCGCCAGAGGGGCGCCAGCTGGCGCAACGATGCCAATGGCGCGCGCCCTAGTGCGGGTAGAATTGGAGGGGGCGATGCCGTGGATCGCGAGATGGAGGTTTGTCGCCCCCTGCACGTACAGCCGCGTGAACAGGTACGCTAACCATGGCTATAGCAACTCATGCAAGAGCTCGGCGGAGGATCTGGCGCTGCCCCAGCCCAGATTGAAGCTGGTCCCGGCGGCGGCCAGGAGAACGGAGACGCAAAGCCGTGGCAGCGCGCCCCCACTGGCGGACCTGCTCCGTGGCGCTCGCGTAACCAAGATGCTAACGATGGAGGCTCTGGAGGCGGCTCTGGGGGCTCTGCGGCCCCCTGGGCCCGCGAACGCACCCGTGGACATGAAAGCCAAACCGACAGCTACTATGGCCAGGCCTACGGCTCTGCACCCGGAGCCGGTGCTCCTGGAGCCGCCGCTCCTCCCGCGCCCTCTGGTGCCACGGGGTGGCACCAGCCGCCTGCCGTCGGAGCTCAGAATGGCTATCCTGGCTATCCTGGATATGGTGGCTATGGTGCTGCGCCCGGCTTGGGAGCTCCTCCTGGTATGGGAGCCGCGCCAGGGCCGCCTCCTGGTCTTCCCC
This sequence comes from Tolypocladium capitatum, assembly GCA_002901185.1. NCBI lineage: Eukaryota > Fungi > Ascomycota > Sordariomycetes > Hypocreales > Ophiocordycipitaceae > Tolypocladium > Tolypocladium capitatum. The sequence continues at coordinate 15,024 of NRSZ01000488.1, read as the reverse complement.
CGGCCGGCCTATCTGCGCCCCCTGGCCTGGGTGGCGTCAATGCTCTCATTCAGCAGTATTCGGGTGGCGCTCCGCCTCCTCCACCCCCATCTGGCGAAGCTCCTCCGCCTCCGCCTCCGAGCAACCAACCTCCGCCGCCTCCTCCTCTCGGAGCTTAGTCTGAATCCGAGGTACCGATCGACCACCGCTAACCACTGATGCTTTGACTGGAAGCGGCCGCAACAAGAAACTCACAATCAGATACAGGGCAGTCTGGCTTCTTGGCGAGTTGGTCTCGACGTAATTCAATCTTGCGTCCCGTCGATTGCTGTTTTCGCTATCCGTCATGTTTGTGGAACGGGCGCCGGCACAAATTGAGATGCGAGCCAGGTTTCGTGAAGGCAGCCCTCATTTCAAGGTAACGGGGAACCGGGCGTCAACGGACTAATTGCACAGGCACTGCACTATGGCTGCTTTAATTAGGTAGAAGAAGAGAGAATGAGCGGTCGTAAGCTGGGATTGCATGGTGGTTTGTGTGACTTTGTTGGTCCATGGGCACTGATATTAAGTACTGGGTACCTCGGTTACCTTGGCTTTGCCGACAGAGCCGGGGCTGGGGACGGTGGGAAAAGCTTGCTCTGTTCAAGCCAAGACACCGGCGAATTCCCATGCTCCAGAGATGAGATGTCGCAGTCTTATCCCTCGTTTGAAGCGGAATCGGCTCCCACATTCGGGTATCTTGCGGTGTACGTACGAGTACCTCGGAGGTAGTCGTACTTCGTACTCCGTGCAGATACCGTACCCAGTGCGGGGCGTCAAGAAGCCGAGAGTGACGTTGGGTCAGCCAACCACCCCGGCTGGACGAGCAGCTCTCCCTACTTTCATCTTTCGACATGCCGTTACGGAGCAACAGATCCTGCTCGCCACCTATATATATCTAATTGCACGACTAGCTCCGACGAGGGACGCGCAGCATGACCCTGCAGAACCGCCTGCTGCTCCGATAGTTCTTGGCATCGCGCGGCCCTGCCCCTCCTCACCACGGCGAGCAATTCCTCGCCCAGAGCTTCGGCCTCGTGTCTTGAGCTTCGCCACGGGCGCTTTTGCTGCCTTTTGCTGCCTTTTGCTGCATTTTGCTGCCTTTTGCTGCATTTTGCTGCATCATGAAGTACGACAACCCGTTCGCCTTCCGGCCCGGCCCGGTCTCCTTCTGGACCACCGTAATCTACCTCGCCATCGTCGTCCCGCTGGTCTACGTCCACGAAACGGTTCCGTCCGCGCCAGCTGACAAAGCCCTCTCTCGGGGGCTCAACCTGACGGAGGCATGGCTCGATCTACAGACCATCACTAGAACCTATCATCCGTATAACAGCCATGAGAATGACGGCGTGCGCGAGTTCCTCATCGACCGCTCGAAGCAGGTCCTCGATCGCAACGGGATGGCGTATACGACGGAGATGTCTGGTGGTGTGACTTGGATGCACAGGTGCGGGCAACGACCCAGGATGCAATGGCTTGTGTTAGTTTGTTTGGCCAGTCTCGCTGACGCGTTGCAGTCTGGAAACCCCCGCCGACGGCCAGGTCGGCGATCCTCCAGCGAAAGCGCCCGGGGTCACCATCTTCGATGACCGTATTTCCAACGTTACATACACCTTAAAGGACGCGCTAGGATGGGCTGGCCAATACTTTGAAGGCAGCAACTTCTACGTCTACATCCACGGCAAGGAGGATCCTGAAGGCGACTGGTGGCAGTCTGAGGCGGGAATCACAGCTTCGCGCCGTACGGGCGGCGTTCTCGTGAACTGCCACTTTGATTCGTACGTCGTCGCTGGACTCGCTCCTTACGTTGCGCTTATCGCTGAATTTCATTCCCAGGGTATCGACCGGCTACGGCGCCACTGATGATGGCATGTCTTGTGTGTCGATGCTGCAGCTGCTCAGCTACTTCACCTCGGAAGGCCGCCAGCCAAAGAACGGCATCGTTTTGCTCTTCAACAACGGCGAGGAGGAGGTTCTCCTGGGAGCTCGCGCATTTGGCTACAGCCCCTTGCTCAAGTTCTGCCACACATTTGTCAACCTCGAGGGAGCTGGCGCGGGCGGTCGTGCCGTGCTGTTTCGTACGACGGATCTTCAGACTGCACAAACGTACGGCACAAGCCCTCACCCCTTCGGCTCCGTCGTTGCGGCGAATGCCTTTGAGAGAGGCGTAATCAAGAGCAGAACCGACTACGAGGTGTTTGCTGGCACTTTTGGCCAGCGCGGAATGGACATTGCCTTTTACGGACCGCGCTCACGCTACCACACGGAAGAGGACGATACGCGTCACACCTCCATCAACAGCATTTGGCATATGCTCTCAGCGGCCTTGGCGTCAACAGAGACGCTGTCCAAGACAACCAGCACCGACTTCAACGGCCCTCGCTCCGACGGAAGGAAGGACCTTGTCCAGAACGGCAGGCCAACTGAAGGCGTCTGGTTTGACTGGTTCGGCAGTTCGTGGACCGCATTCCCGCTTAGAGGACTGTTTGCCTGGTCCTTGACGCTCCTTGTTGCCACGCCGCTGGTGCTCCTCGTAGTGACCTACTTGTTGATACGGGATGACAAGTACTACTTCTTTGCTAAGGACATTGAGACGCACTCGGAACTTGACGAGGGCCCAGTCGTCTTGGGAGGCTGGAGAGGCTTCTTCCGCTTCCCTCTCGCCTTGGTCTTTGCTAGCTTCTCGACTGTTGCGTCGGTGTATTTGCTCGCAAAGGTCAACCCGCTCATTGTATACAGCAGCGGCTACGCTGTGTAAGTCACCAATGGCGAATCACTCATTGGCTCTTGTTTTGCTGACATTGGCGCAGTTGGGCGATGACGATGTCGCTGTTCTATTTCGTCTCCTGGCTGATGATGCGCGGCTCGAGCTTCGTTCGACCCAGCGCCCTTCACCGAGGCTTCGCCATGATTTGGCTCTTCATAGCCACGTGGATTTTCCAGGTGTTTGCCGCCGCCGCCGAGGATCGGATGCACATTGGCGCCCTCTACTTTTTCGCATTTCTTCACACGGCAGTCTTTGTGTCGTTGCTGATCTCTTTGCTGGAACAATTTGCGCTCCCAGCCAAGCACGAATTCGCTCGTCAGCTTCACGACGCGCACCAGGATAGAGACTCTTCCGCCGTCCAGGAAGGGGAAGTGGCTCCGATCGCCGAAGGGGGCAATGACGAAGCCAACGCAGACGGTGAGGACGGCGACGATGCAGCGAGTCCGACAGAGACCACGCCGCTGAGGGCCGGTGAACAGGGCTATGGGTCCAACGGCCCAACGACATTTGCCAGCACATACCGGCGGTCCGTCGCGGCAGAAACACCGTCGCCGCCCAGCATGCGGAGCTATCCGCCGTACGAGCACGAGCAGGCGTGGTCAGGCCGGCTCCCAACCTGGACCTGGCTCATTCAGCTGTTCCTCCTCGCACCGGTGCACGTCATCCTGCTCGGAAACCTTGGTCTTGTCCAAACAGCATCTATGGCGATGACGGGTACGGATGGGAGCAGCCTGCTGGCCCCGTTGATGGGGATCGGTGTCCTGAGCGTCCTGTTGCTGCTTCCCCTGACGCCCTTTATCCACCGCGTCTCGCACCACGTTCCCGTGTTTCTCCTCCTTGTTTTCACGGGAACGCTCATTTACAACCTGGCGGCGTTCCCCTTTTCCGTCAACAACCGCTTCAAGCTCAGGTTCCTGCAGACTGTCGATCTCGACAAGGGGACCAACGTGGTCGCGTTGACAGGTTTGGAGGACTTCGTCCGACCCGTCATCGCGTTTGTTCCGGCGGCTGCGGGGCAGGAGATTAAGTGCGTCGCGTCAGAAGTCCCGGGTCTCGTGGATTGCCTATACGACGCGTCTTCCCTGCCGCCCAACCCTGCTGATGGCGAAAAGTTGGAAAGCCTGGTGTCGGTGAAGACTGCCAAGTCATCCGACGGAAGGTCCGTCAACCTCGGGATCGATGCCTTGAACACGAGAATGTGTTATATCGACGTCTCGGACCCTGTTTTTGGCTTCTCCGTCGAAGGTGGCGGCGCGAGAGATGACCGATTCGGCGCTCTGCCTGCGGACGGCTTCCAGCACCTGCAGATTTGGCGACGGACATGGGATGGGCATTGGGATGTGACGCTGCAGTTGACCGATGGTGGTCGCGCAGCGGCTGCGTCGTCCGCGTCCGCCAGCCAAGAGGTCAAGCCACTCGAGGTGACAGTGAGGTGCGCATGGGACGATGCGAACAAGGCAGCCAAGATCCCGGCGTTGCACGAGTTGATGAAGTACATGCCCAACTGGGCCATTGTCACCAAGAAGACCCATGGGCTCGTGCAGGTAAAGAAGACGTACAAGGTGCCTTCTTGAAAGACGACGCCGCCTCGTGAGACGGCACACGGAGGATGTCGCATGCACGCAGCTGGCCTTTGATTCTGGGATGCCATTGGGCGCCCTCCTGCCTTTGCTTAGATAGAGGCTGTTGCATTCATGGCCAGTGACAGTTGCGGCCTTGAACTGGGCGACTGCCATGCCCGCCCGCTCGCCGCGTAGACGTACTAATAGTGAACTAATGCCAAGTATTTTGTCCTGTCCCTTCGCCGGCGTCCAGCGCGGCTGCATTGATGGCCAGCACGTCTCGCCGCCCAAGGTCAGCTGCACAGCGGCTCGAGAGGCCGAGTCTTGTTCCCCCGAGGACAGCGCCGACGGCAGATCGATGACGCGCGTCGGGGCTGGGGGTTGAACCGGCGAGGACGGAGCATGTCGCCCGTCTGCCCCACCAAAAAAGTCACGATGGATTTAGAACAAGCGTCACGTCCCCATCAGCGTCGACACCACCGCCTAACATCGCCATGCCGTCCTCCGTCTGGCTGCCCTCGGGGCTGCGCCACGCCAAGCGGCGCGCCCTCGTCTACTTCGTGTGCGGCAACCCGGGCCTCGTCGGCTTCTACGCCGACTTCCTCGACGCGCTGCGCGGCATGCTCAGCGCGTCCGAGGCGCGCACCGCGTACGACGTCTACGGCAGGAACCTGCTCGGCTTCCGCGACGCCGAGCACGAGCCGTTTGGTCCGGGCCGCGCGGGGCCGTGGGACCTCGATGCCCAGGTCGAGGCCATCTACGACGACGTCGCCGCGAGGGCCGAGCTCCGCGTCTCCGACTCGGACTCGGACTCCGGCTCCGGCTCTGGCTACGACTTCGTCGTCCTCGCGGGCCACTCCGTCGGCGCGTACATCGCCGTCGACATCTTCCACCGCCACGCGCGCCAGCCAGACCGCGCGCCGCGCCTCGTCCTGCGGCACGGCCTGCTGCTCTTCCCGACCATCGCCTCCATCGACGTCTCCCCCAGCGGCCGCCGCATGCAGCTCCTGCGCCGCCTCCCGACGCTCGACGCCCACGCCCACACCTACGCCTGGCTCGCCCTGCTGCCCTGGCCGCGCGCCGCCGTCCGCTGGATCATGGCCAGCGCCGTGGGCTTCTCGCCGCGCGCCGCCGACGTGGCCGCCGAGTGGCTCAAGAGCCGCGACGGCGTGCTGCAGGCCCTGCACATGGGCAGGTCGGAGCTGGACCGCATCCGCGAGGACCCCTGGGGGGACGGGCTGTGGGAGGAGGAGGCGTCGGCCGGCGGCGACGCGGCGACGCCCAGGTTCTTCCTGTTCTACGGCAAGGAGGACCACTGGGTGGCGAGCCGCGTGCGGGACGAGTTCATACGACGGCGGAGGGTGCGCGGCGGGCGGACGAGCATTGCCGTGGACGAGGGCGAAATCCCGCACGCTTTTTGCACGACGGAGCGTGAGTTTTCCTGGCGCGCCATGTGCTTGCCCGGGGTGCGTTTTGCGGGCCAGAGTTGAGCTGACGAGACGTGCAGACAACAGCTGGCTGGTTGCGAAGCGGGTGCACGGCTGGATCGAGGAGATTGAGCGCGGGAGCAAGGCTTGACCGTCGAACGAGCGCCGTTCCGGCTTCTCCTGTTCCGCGGTAGGCGGCCAAGGCCGGCGTCACCGAGCAAGCGTCCTCCCTTGGCACCGGCCAGCGGCGACGAGGTCGAAGGGTGCGTGCGCCTGAGCGGACGGCGGCTGTCGATGATGCCATCGCTCTGTCCGGGGCGCAAGGGGCGCCGTTCCCAGGCATGGCGTCGTCGAGTCAATGGCAGGTGGTGATCATGCCTCGTACGCATATCGTATCACAGCAGCAGCGTGGCAGCGCAGCACCGCCACTCGCACGTCGGCTGCAAGGCGTCTGGGAGGGCACCTGTGGCTGCATCCGCAACTCGACGCAACGAGCCATCAATCCTTGTTGCGCCGAGTTGCTCGGCTCGCCTCCTCGGCCGGCCAGCCAGCCAGCCGTTCAATGGTAGTCCGTACCTCGCCGGCGACCAAGATTGTTGTGATATTGAACCGCACCCCGACGGTGACGGCCCCACCATCGGGCCGACCCGTGCGTCCCGCGCACTTGGCTTCAACGGGAACCGGACAGCCACGGACGCTGCCATCCGCGCATGGCTAATAAGCAGAAGCGCAGAAGAGGAGTGTTCTTGGCCCATCCGCCTTCTCACCAACCAAGGTATTTAGCTAGCCTCAAAAGGGGGTTCTCCTGTCGACACACTTACACGGCGGCCCGTGCACGGGGTGTGCCCACCGAGAACCAAGAGGGATAGCATAGTATCTGCCAGTAAGGCCATTATTAGTCAAGCCAGCCAAATACCTATCGCTCATAAGTTAAGACTCACACGGCCGAGGCAGTCTTCTGGAAATAGCCAGCATTATGGGGAAAAGAAAGCCAGAAATTATTGCCTGTAGCCCAAAGACAATTGAACACCAACCAGACGGCTAGTTGTATTTTCCAAGTACACTCTACCTCTTTCAAGGGGGCAACCTTCATCCAAGCCAATGATCGAAACACAAATGCCGCTATTTCACGACTTATATATACGCGAAGCTGGTATTATACTTCCAACACATCGCGAGACGCTCCCCCCCGCCCCCTGCTTCCAAACAGTGAGCCGCTCGTCATGCCCAAGAGCATGTCGCCTCTTGACGGTGAAACACCTTACAGAGACAAGGCACCAAGAGCCAGCATGGCCAGGCCGCCAACGGGCGCGAAGCCAGCAGTGACGACTGCAGCGGTGGTGGGAGCAGTGCCGTTGGTGGAGTGGCTGGCAGTGGGCACCAAGGTGGTCTGGCAGGAGGCGGTGCTAACGGTGGGCTGAGCAGTCTGAGAAGCCAGGGCAGAAGAGGCTGGGGCAGAAGAGTCCGGGGCAGAAGAGGCCGGGTGTCACGATGCGAGCATCAGTCAAGTCAAGCATGTGACTTCAACCTACTTCAAGGTATAGGGTAGGCCCACACCAACCTACCCTATACCTCGCCTCGCATAAATGTCAGCCTTCGTATAAAAACCCCCTCTATTATCAGGTTGACCGGTTATATAATCCTTTATAACAAACCTACGCGCTCTGCGCGTAGGTAATGAAGATCGACACGCAGGGAAAACTCTGCCCCTACCAAGCCGCCCGAGGCGGCTTGCACATATAAAAGGAAAACCCGCTTGTATATCTCTCCTCTTTCGTTCTTCCTCAAGCTTACTTCGTAGTTATTCAGCAGTAAAGCGAGCAATTTTCCAATTGCGCCATACCGCCTTACACTAGGGCAGAGAAGGACTAGTGGCCGCCTTTCTTGACTCCGTCGCAGAGCTTCCTCATGGCGGGGAGGATATTGTCTATGTCATGGTTAGCCATGGGGCGTCTCCAGGGGTCAAGAGACGAGCGAGTTTCCTAGGAGGCATACGGAGAGCAAGCTCCGCGCCACAGCTCTGTAGGATACAGGCGGCGGCGCCACCCTGGACGGCGTTGAAGCTCTTGCAGATGCACTTCATGTCGGTGACGTCGCACTTGGTGTCCTTCTTGATGATGTCATCAATGCAGGGCACAGCGCAGGGGCCGAGGCTCTGGGCGTTGGCCAGAGCGGCAAAGGCGAGAGCGGCAACAGCGGCGAACTTCATGCTGAAGGTATTAAGGGGGTTTTGGGTTTTGCGGTTCGATTGTGATTGTCACGTGTACAAGGACAACGAGCGTGACTGGCAAACGAACAGATGAAGAAGAGGGAGAGAAAAGGCTCCCGGAAGAGCGAGACGGGCGGTCGGCTTTATGTCCCTCTCCCACTCTCTCTGTGCAAACTCACGTTGCCAGGTCCCAGCCTGGCCCCATCCCCTTGATTCAGCCACAGATGGACGGCGCGGGGCCGGCTGGGGTTTCGCTGGATGTTCGGTCCATGACAGTGAACACAAGAGTACACGTAGACTCGTAGTCGAGAGGGGGCCCGGCCCAGGCGCGGAGCATCGAACCAATGGTCCGCGAATTGACGTGTGGCGGTCCATGGCCGAGACAAGGATCGACGGTCGGCCAGCTGGTGGATAAGCGTCAGCAAGCGACTGGATGCCCAAGTTCATGGTATACGGACCCGAAGCCCATCGTCGTTGGCCGGGGGGCACAGCAGGGGCGCCACAGCGGCGTCGCTTTCGACCTTCATGCTTCTCCGTCATACCATGTTCCGCGTACGTGGTGACGGCCAGTCTCTGGCCGCAGAAATGCAATGGAAGACTCCAGCGCTGGGCACAGCAGCCGACGAATGCGCTGCGGCATGCAGAGTGCTACGACATGTCTTATTACTCGTATTAGCCGCCAGGCGCTAGTGACTTCTGGCGCGGCACGTTCAAACGAAGTCGAATAACTGACGGACCGTGGACGCCATCAACCTAGTTTGTCGACTAATACGGAGTAGTGGCCGTGCTGGTCAAGCTCGCGGTTCTATTCGCCCATCATCGACCAACTAGCGTCGAGCCAATGCCGTCGCCGTCGCCGTCGCCGTCCTCATCCGCCGACACACCCCTTCCTTCGCCGGCACGCCGCACGTCCGTCCGGGTCAACTGGTTGGTTGGCGAGTGGCCTGGGAGCCTAGAAACCCCTGCCGGTCCTGCAAACTATCACGTAGGGGCTCAGCTCATGTGGGAAACGCCACTGCTTCCACGGTCCATGGGGCAAGGCACGTTCCGCGAGCGGACGACCATCACCCCCATGCCCTAGCTGCAGCTTCAGCGAAGACTTTGGTCGCCGGGTACGAAGTACGAAGTAGGCTTATTGTATGGTTTTGCGTATCCGAGGCTAAAGGCTTGGACGGAAGAGCCTCCGTTCAAAGCGATGGTTTGCATCCTCCCACTCGCCACGTAGCTTCCCTCATCGCACAACCAACCCACGACAACCCACCGTACGTGGCGCGGAAATCACAATGGCGAGCAAGACATTCAACGTCGGCGGTGGGCTATGGGTAGGTCGAGCCCGTGCCCACGTCGGCCGAGGCGGACGGGCTGATGGCCGCGGCCAGAGAGAGCAGGCGCCTCATCTGCGTCTACCAGGACCGCCGCGGGGATGCCGACTTCCTGACGGTCAAGCGCCTCCTGGCCAGGGACGTCCTGGGCTGGCCGCATCGTCGAGTTCAACACGCGCTTTGACCGACACCGCGCCGCCGCCCCGTCCAGCTGGAAGGGCGAACTGGGCATCCCGTCGGGCGGCAGCGCCCTCTTCGACCTGGGCACCCACCTCGTCGACCGGGCCTAGGCGCTCTTCGGCATGCCCCGGCCGTCCACGGCCGGCTCTTGTTACAGCGCTCCGCCAGGCCGACTGCCAACCCGGACGGCGCGTCGGCCGAGCTGACGTACCCCGACGGCATGCTCGTCCGCACCGGCGTCCCCGGCGCCGAGACGGTCCAGCCTCGCCTCTGGGTCCGCGGCTGCAAGGGCAGCTTCCACAAGCCGGGCGGGCGGCAAGCCGACGGACCCGGGCTTCGGGCACGAGAGCGCCGAGGGCATGCGCCTGGTGCCGGTGGGCCGGGACGGCAGGGTGAGGGAGGCCGAGGCGCCGCGGCTGGAGCCCGAGACGTACAGGGCCTTTTACCCGGCGTTTGGCAGGGCCGTCGAGCGCGGCAGGGACGCGGATGTGCCCGTCGAGGCCGCCGGGGCGAGGGATGTGCTGCGCATCCTCGAGGCCATCGTGGAAAGCGCAGGGACGTCGTCTTTGGCTAAGCAAACGTACCTACGCAAATCACCCGTCCCCCCTACCGCCGTGCATCGGCCGTGACTTATTCATTCGTGCCTTCTTACCAACAAGTAAGGTATTCAGGGCACCTACTACTCCTCCCTCCCCGTCATCACAAGAGGCCAAGTAGGCGCCTCATGGAAGGAGCAGAACCGTTGCATCTCAGTCTCCTCCCGTCCACCCCTCTCGACTCTCCTCTCTTCCCACGACACCTCTCGGCACCTCGTCCGCCATCGACGCCGACATGGAGCCCCATCAAGCCCATGGACTCGGCTACGGCGGTCCCGGGTCCACGGCCGCAAGGGGGTCCCGTGTTTCTTCCATGTCCTCGACGGCGCGCACCCCTGATCGCATTCCATCTTACGGGGCGCAGAGACTCGCCGCCAGAAGCAGCGGAGCGACTGAAGCGTCCCACCCACTCGATGGTCCGAGGACATGGCGGCCAGGCGATGGGCCGTCGCACCGCCAGCCGTCTTCTCCGCGACTTCTCGCTGTCGGCGACGGCCCATCTTCTGCCGAACTACCGTCTTCCTTCGACTACTCGAATGCGATCCCGCACTGGCAGCAGGATGCCCTAGCCTTCGACCTGGAGACAGGCTGCGTCCCGTGGAACTATAGCTACGACAATCGGTCCTTCCCATGGCTCCCCTGGACCATGTTCGGGTCCAAGGTGGAGCACAAGGTGCGCGACCCGGCAGCGTGCGATTCGATCCGCTATGACAACCGCCCCCGGGGCCCGATGGTTGGGTTCCTCTGCCGCTTCCTCCTCTTCTTTGCCTACTGCCTTCTCCTCTCCGTGTGCCACCTGAAGCTTGAGCGCCTTGGGCTCTACTGCAGGACCAGGTCTTCGTCTCGGCCCCATCTGGACAGCCGAACGGGTGCCGAGAACGAGGACAAGAACGGGTCGCTGGCCATGCTCTGGGCAGAGACGCTCGTCACCACGGGCGCATGTTTCCTCCTGGCGCAAGGGTACTACGGGTACGTTCAGCGGCAAGCCGGAACGAAGACGTGCTCTGACGGGACGACAGGGTACGAGCGGCGCGGGAGCGCATGGAACGAGTGAGGCAAACCATCGTCACCCTGGCCTACTCCTTCATCAAGACGACGACTACCGACTGCGGCATGGGCCATGGCAGGCAGGAGCTCCAAGTGTTGATATAGTAAGCGCATCACACGCCGCACCGGCATCGCCCGTGGCCCTTCCTTGGTGGCTGACCAGCGCGCAGCGAGTGCCTCGCGCTCCTGGCGGCGTATCCCGTCGCGTTGCTCGAGCAGATGCGAGGCAACACGTGCGAGCCCGCCATCACGAGGTACTGCCAGGACACTTCCAAGGCGCTGAAGCGGCTGCGAGACGGGGACGACACCGTCATTGCCCGCCACTTCTACAGGAGAGAGCCATGGGTCATCAGCGGCCGGGGCCATCATCAGTTTGCGACGGTCGAGTACTTTTTCGAGGTCTTTGCCCTCCAACTCCAGCTGGAATTCAGCCGCCAGTCCATGAGGACAAAGGGACCCTCGCTGTCGACCCAGCACATCATATACAACCTCCGCAACCATTTCGAGAATTTCGTGGACCTGGGCAACTTGGACGACCGAAGGACGCCCATCATACGTGAGTCCCCCCGCGGCGCCGGCTAGCCTCGATGGTGAACTGGCTGACACGTGTCTTCTCAGGTGAGAACATCGACATGTTGGCGTTGGCGGGTCGGGAATGCGGCATATTCTCCATCATCGATGTCATCCCGACGGCCTTCCTCTGGTCCGTCCACCTGGCCGGCTGGCTCATTGCCCTGTACTGCCCGGTGCAAAACTGCGATTGGCTCATCACCTGGACCCCCGCCGAGTTCGAAGACTCGGAGGCCCTCCAGTTCCCCACGCTGGCCATCATGGTGGTCATGGCAGTCCTGTCCGTGTTGAGCGCCATGCTGACGACGGTCCTCGCGGAGATGTGGCGAATGTGGGACCCCTTTGGCACCGGCACCAACACGCACGCGTGGATTCTGGGCATCGCGACCGAGATTGACAACATGCTCAACGAGTTTTACGAGTACGACACCAAGGGGCTCATCCGCAAGCACGCCTACATGGATCCGTCGGCGTACCTCAACGACGTGAGGTTTGGCGCATGCGGGAGCTCGGGAAACAAGGCCCAGACGGTGTGAGGGCGGCGCCCGGGGAGATGGTGTATTGGCAATTACCTGCGTGATGCGGCTTGGCCCGCCGGGTCCTGTTTTGATGGAGGCGTGGGATCTATCTATGCACTTCGGGAATGTCGTTGCTTGAGAGGCGAGGGGACGGTTTACCGAGCAGGCACGTACGTATCGGTGTGCCTCGTGCGGCGCGAGACGTTGTGTCGCCTCTCGGCGGAAGGATGGAAGCTCATTCATTATTTAACAAGCAATGCCCCCTACTCACAGCTGGACACTGTTCTTTCTACCCATGACCCCTCTGATCTATCAACGAGACGGACGCCAAGAGAAAGCGAGAGGCGGCATGTGACCAGACATGTCGAGCGTACAAGGACTCCCGTGATGCGACACCCACTCTCTACATGGCAAAGGCCAACATCATCATCAATCCCATGGCCGTGGCCGCTGCCGTCGCCTGCGAGCCGGCGCCCGCAAGCCCGGCGCCGGAGCTCTTGACGTTGATGAGCTTGCTGAAAGGCTCGGGGAAGTACGGCTTGGCCGGGGTCGCGTCGAGCCTGCCGTCCCAGCAGTACTTGCTGAAGCACTGCTGGCACTTATCGGGGACGGCCGTCTTGGTGCGCTCGAAGCTGCGGGAGAGCATGGCGCAGCCGACGCAGACGGGCCAGTCGGCGTCGCGAGTCGAGTTGAGCTGGGTGACGACGGCCCAGCCGTTTTGGATCATGGCGTTGCGCTCGCTCGAGTTGACCGACATTTGGAAGGTGGAGAGGTTGGAGGTGAAGACGTAGGGGTAGTTGGGGAGGTAGACGATGAGGGGCGAGGGCGACGTCGTGTTGGTCGAGTTGCAGCCGAAGAAGACGGGTTTGGTGTTGAGGCCGAGGTTCAGGAACGTGTCCTTGCCGGGAACGGCGGGGAAGCTCGTGCCGACCGACAAGTTCTGGAGGGAGCGCTGGTAGGTGGCGATGGGAGACGAGCCGTCGGGCCAGATGGATTTGGTGTCGGCCGTCGAGTCGACCGAGAAGACGACGTCGACCTTGCGGTCGCGAACGAGGTGCGGATGGTAGGGGACGTTCTGCGAGTCCTCGCCTCCATCGACCAGCGTCAGACGGTCAGCGCCGGCGCTGGGGTTGTTGGCCGAGTTGTAGCCCTTGAAGGGGTTCGGGGCCCAGCTTGCGATGTCCTCGTCCTTGCTGCCGAGGTCTTGGAGAAGCGAAGTCAAGGCGTCGATGGCGATCTTGGGGACATCGGCGGGGACGTTTTTGTTGTCTCCCTTCTGGAGGCGGAGGACAATCTGGTTGAACAAGGAGCTCGAAGTGCCCATGACGAAGCCCGCGTTGTCGAAGCCGGCGATGCACCGCTCATTGTCGGGGAGCGAGCCGTTGTTGAACTTGGAGCCGACGTACTTGAGAGGCACGAAGCCGTCGAGGGACAAGTCCGAGGATCCCATCTCCCACGGCGAGAACTCGAAAACGGTCGAGTTGGACGGGATGAGCGTCTCGCCCGGGGCGCGGCCATCGGCGACGAGGAAGGGGAGCGGGGTCTTGGCCGAGGAGAAGTCGGGATCGTCGGCAATGGAGGAGAAGGTGAAGCCGGGGCCGCCGTCGGTGGAATTTACGAGCTGGTAGGACAGCATGCGGCCCCAGTAGTCGGTGATGGAGCGGTTGAATCCCGCCTTGGCCTTGCCATCGACGTCGTCGATGATGCCGGTGTAGTACCGCAGGAGGCTGTACTGTTTCGGCCCTGTCGGCAAGGGTCAGCTCTGCGTCGGCCCGTCGCACTGCAGGGCAGGGGTTGCTTACCCTTGAGGATGGAGTCGCCAAACTGCCAGATGTTGGGCGACTTGAGGGCGTCCTGGACCGAGGTGAAGTTGTTGGTGTAGATGCTACCCACGAGCCAACCACCGCCGGAAAGGCCCGAGAGGTACGTGGCGCTCTGCAGCAGGCCACCGAGGTTGCCGGCCGTCTCGCTGCCGGCCGAGCGGCTGTCCCAGGCCGCCAGGGCGCCGGCGCCGTTGAGCATGGCGCGGTAGCCGCCGCCAGATACGGCGAGGCCGATGTTGGGAAGGGCCGTGGTGTCCCTGCCGGCGTTCCGGAGATAGGCGTCGCTGTCGAAGCCGGGGATGGCGATCCTCTTCAGCAGGGTGCGGATGTACGGGAGCGTCTCGTTGCGGCGCCTGGGGAGCCACTCCGTCTCCTGGGGCGACAGCGAGGAGCCATTCCGGATGGCCGGGCGCTGCTGGGGACAGTCGACGGGCGAGGGCGTGTAGCCGTGGGGCGCGCTGTTGGTGGCCCTCTGCTCGAGCGAGGCGCCGCGGATGATGATGGACGAGGCATCTCGGGGGTCGACATCTGTGCGGCGGGGGGCGTTTGGGTTCCGACGTCAGCCATGGTGCCCGGTACGTGGAGGACAAGTTTGTCGGGTTCCGTATTTATCGTGCTTGTGCTCGTGCTGCCTCACTCGGTACGTACCTGCGTGGCGCTGGAGTTGATCATTGGCCGCCCCTGCTGTCGGCGCCAGCGCCGAAGCGACAGCCAGCAGGAGCGTCAGGGAGCCTGCGACTGCCATGGTCTCTCGAGGCGTCGCGACTGTATCGCGACAATTGGGGACGAGGTTTCTGGCCAGACGAGGAACGGGTGACGCGGCGCCCGGGCTATTAATTGCTATTCGGATGCGCGGAGACTAGTCGGGGGACTGGGGCGCCCTGACACCGACGAAACACGTTTGAGCCGCCAGACGCATATTGCCGCATTGGGCCAAAAGGGGCCGACGGAATGTGTGTAGGGATCACGTAATAGGCTGATGTGG
>NRSZ01000487.1:0-14166 GCA_002901185.1 Tolypocladium capitatum | reverse complement strand
CCCCACGTCACCCACTTAAACGCAACCGCGTCTCCAATCCACCTCCATCTACTCCAAGCGATCATGCTTAGAGAGCTTGCTTTGAAGCATCTCAATCTTCGATCTATCTGGGGTTCTTGTTCGATGCGACGCATTCTGTCGAGCCATTTGAACGTTTTGGTCCCTGATCTTCCCAATGGCATCGTCGCGAGCCTTGTCCCCCGCGTCGAGCGGAGGGACGCCAGAGCCGCTGACGCCGCGCTCCAAGATCAGGGCGCTGCTCGCGACGGTGGAAAGCAGTGACGATGAGGATGGACCATCAGCACCCCGAACAAACACAGACGCAGGCGTTGTCACCCCAAAAGGCACGGATCAACAGACGCGGGATGATGACGAGTCCGACGAGTCCGACGTGGCCATTCGACCTAGAGGCAAGCTCGCGTCTCGAATGCAAGGCGCGACTAAAGAAGCGGAGATGACGGCTGCGCCCAAAACTGCAAGGGAGCGCGTCAGGGAGATGCTGGCACGCGAGGAAGCCGAGGCGGAAGCGGAACAAACGCGTGCTGGCGACGTAGGGGACGTGGAGGATGAAGACGATGGTCTCCCTGTGGCGCCACGACGGCTACAGAGACGCGCTCCGAGGGCGCCTGCTCCCGGAGATGCAGAGCCATCTGCTCGCTCTCAAAGCCCTGGTCTCTTCGTTTCCTCGCCGATGCGACCCTCTCCCACGAAGAGTGTTGACACCAACCCGGAATCAGACAATGACCTTCCCGCCATCAAGTCAGACCGCTTCAAGGCTCTTGTGGAGCGCAAACGACAGGAGCGGCTGGCGCGCGAAGCAGCCGAAGAGGCTCGCAAAGCTGAGCGGGAAAAGCTCGCATCCGAGCTCGAGCAACTTGTGTCGGACGACGGCGACGACTCTGGCATCACGGATGACGAAGGCGGGCGCAGACTCACACAAAAGGCTCGACCGACGCGAAAGGCCAGCAAGAAGGCGGTTGAGGAGATGAACCGAGAGACGCAGCGAATGGCCAGAAACATGCAGCTTGCGCACGAGGCCAGGACGAGGAGGAAGATC
This sequence comes from Tolypocladium capitatum, assembly GCA_002901185.1. Lineage (NCBI taxonomy): Eukaryota > Fungi > Ascomycota > Sordariomycetes > Hypocreales > Ophiocordycipitaceae > Tolypocladium > Tolypocladium capitatum. The sequence goes on along the minus strand of NRSZ01000487.1, from coordinate 13,109 downwards.
TCCACGGCCAGCCTGTTTGAGCGATTCAACTACAAACCTGCCACCGGACTGGCGCCAGACCCCAAGACGCACAGCTCCAGCCGGCCAACTACACCGCAGACCGACGCGGAGATGAAGGATGCGGACACGCCGCCAAGTTCGCCACCGACTACGAAGGGACAAGACCTGCCGGCTGTCGTGCACAACGCAGATGTAATGGGCAAAGGCGATGACGAGGGGCCGCCGTCTTGGGATGGCGCCATGAACACTGCGGCAGATAAGGGCAAGGGCAAGGCTCCGGCCATCGACCTCGACAAGATGAACGAGGCCACTCGGAAGCCCAAACGCCGCGTGCGCGTTCGACTACCTGTGGCGGCTGCGAACGTGGCCACACTTGGTTCCGACGACGAACTGGAGATTACTAGACCGACAAAGGACAAGATAAGCGCCATGTTCGACAACATCCCCGCCCAGCAAGGCAAGGGGTTGCGCTCTTTGAAAGCCCTGCAGGCTCTCGCCTTGGTCAAGTCACCGGGCAAGGACAGCCGTCACAAGAGCGGCCGTCCTCATATGACTGCGGGTGAACTCCATGCCCAGCTGCATCAGAAAGCAAAGCAGCAAGCCAAGGTCGAGCGTGAACGCCGATTGGAGATGCTCAAGGCGCAGGGAATAGTGGTTCAGACTGCGGATGAGCGTGAGCGCCAGGAACAGGAAGTCGAGGACCTCGTTGCCAAAGCAAGGGAGGAGGCCCATCAGATTATGCAACTCGAGCGTGCCGCTGCCAAGAAGTCGAGGATGGAGACTGGTGAAGCGGACCCCTTGGCCTGGGATGACAGCGACGACGAAGAGTACGAGGACTCGACTAATGAGGCAGATGTCGAGGCGTCTGCGGTTGAGTTGTCTGGTTCTGAGGACGAAGAGGGGGTGGAGGACGATGACGTGGAGGAAGGCTTCTCCAACCCTCCTGTCGACGAGGATGCCGAGTCCGAGGCATCCGAAGTCGATGAGGCTCGGGAGGAAGATGAGGACGTCGACGAGCTGCCCGTCGTCAAGCAGAGGCGAGCACGGAACCAAACTGCCGTTCTATCCGACGACGAGGCTGAAGTCCAAGCTACGCCGAGGCCGGTCAGGACAACCACGCAAATGACACCCGCAGCACCGACCCCCGTTTTACGTTCTGCCAGGAAAACATTCATCCCTGGGCTCCCTGTACATGGTCCGGCCGGTCTCGGCCTCACACAGATCTTTGCAGGGACAATGGACGACGGCCAGATGAGCCCCTTGGGAGCCCCAACGCAATCGATGATGCCCGACATTGACTTCTTCCCGGATTCCAACTTTTCAGCGAGCATGGACGAGCCCGCGGAGGACATGGTCACGGACTCACAAAGAGAGGAGACTCAAAACGCGACGCAAGGCGTCGAGCTGAACTTGTCGCAGTCTCAGATGCACGGGTTCGACAGTCTGCTCCCCGATGTATTCCAGACGCAAATGTCCCAGACGATTGAGCCTTCTCAAGACACCGGGTTTCAGCAGCACTCCCCCCTCAAGGAGAGATTCCTTGAGCCTCCGCTCTCTACGGTGGAAACTTTGGCGGCGGACCAGGAAGACGACGAGCCGCACGAGTCCCCACTCGTTCGCAGAGGAAGACTCCGTCGAAAGATGCAGATGCCGATAGTTGAGGAAGAGTCAACCCAGGCCACGCCAACTGCGGACGATGCATTCAACGTCATGGCCGACGGCGCGAGAAGGGAGAAGCGCAAGCGTCTGATGGACGAATTTGACCGGAAAAAGACTAAGGCCAAGGAGATGGTCGAGGAACAGGCCCAAGAGTCCGATGACGAATACGCCGGTCTCGGCGGCGCCGATGGCGAGGACAGCGACAACGAGTCCGCGGCGTCTTTGAAGGAAATCATCGACGATGCCGCCGGAAACGACATGGACGAGGGCGAGCTGGCCGCCTTCTATGCGTAAGCACCTTCCGGGCTCATACCTCGCGCCATGATGGACTTGAACTAACTATCCCAGTGACCGGCAGCGGGCCAACGACGAAAAGGAGGTCGAGAAGCTCTTCAAGGACATCGCGACGGGGATGCTGCGCCGCAAGCGTGGGACAGATTACGACCTCTCGGACTCTGACGACGGCGGTGAAGCACGTCGGAGGATGAAGCGACGGCAGTTTGCCAAGATGCAAAAGGCTCTCTTTTCGGATGAGCGCGTCAAGAAGATGGCCGAGAACCCTGGAAACCAAGCCTTCCTCCGCACCATCGAGGACCGGGGCAGTGACGACGAGATGGACCTGCTGGACGTCATGGACACGCAAGAGCAGGCTGAGTCGCAGTCGCAGTCGCAGTCGCAGGCCGGGGGTTGTGCGGCGCAACGGCGGCAGCAGCAAACCATCCCGGACAGCCAGCCGGCAAAACAGCCGTCGGGCGTGTCGGTAGAGAACAGGGCTCCTGCGCACATGAGGCGGACCAAGGGCGCACATAGGCCGTCGAATATCGGAATAGTGCGCGAGACGCTGTCGAGCCTGCTGGAGGAGCGACAAGGGTCCGTCATCCCGGCGACGGAAGCCGGCTCCGAGAGCGAGGAGGGGGATGAGCATCAGGCGTCGCCTCGCAGCGACAAGGAGAATCAGGTGCCGAACCCACGTCGGGGCAGCACGGCGGTGGTCGACCGCATCGGCCTGAAGCGCAACGCCTCGTCGACGCTGTCCAAGTCGAGCGCCCGGCTCGCCTTTGCGGCGGCGGCCCAGACGGCCGGGTCATTCCCGTTCAAGGTGCCCGCGCTGCTGCGGCGCGCGACGACCAACTCGACGCTCACGTCGGGCAGCTCGACCAGCTCGGGCGGCGCGGCGGGCAGCGCCGGCGGGTTCGGCGAGGACGCCAAGATCAAGAGGGGGGCGGGCAAGAGGAGCGGCGTGGGCGGGTTCGCGAGGGAGGGTGAGGCACCAAGGGCCGAGATGAGGGACAGCGAGCGGCGGAGGGAGGCAAAGAAGGTGAAGGGGGCGGCGAGGAGGGTCGGGGTTGTGAGAGGGTTGCTTGGGAAGGGGTCTTTTGAGTGATGTTTGGTAATTACCATTGGTGACGGGATTTGGGGCACGGGCTTTGCCAGGACTGGGCGTTTGGTGTTGGGCTGCACACGGACAGGATACTGGAGGAATCCATTTGATTGCGTTGATTATGAAGTCTGCCGTGTCTACGGAGCCTCCGAACACCCCAAGAAGATCCCATCGGCCGGGCATGCAGCGACGCCACGTCCTTCTGCCGGCCCTTGCCTTGGCCCGTACGAGCCCACTGTTGTCCAGCCGGGTTCACTGGCGTACACACTCGCCACCGCTTTGATTGCCTCCGCCGGACTCGTAGGCGCCGTTTTGCATCCGAGATAATACTGCGTGCGAATACAAGGCAGGAGAGCGGCATCCGCCGGCCCGCGCCGACGCCGGCCGCCCCACCCAGCCGGGCCGTCCTCCGCCCATCCGGAGGGCTCGGGGCACAAGTCACAGTTGCATGCGAGCGTCGCACGAGCAGACGTGCGTTTGCACAGTTGATGAGCCCTCTGCTCCGTCTCTCCATCGTATTACAAGACGACGCCAGCCCGAGTCTTCCGCCGGGCGACACACCCATGTTTAGATCCGTCAACTGTCTCATCATTACGAATGCTTAAGCACACCGTCCCGCCCGGCGCCTCCGGCATGCATTTTCCGTGCGCATCCAACCAGTCTGCAGTCTGCAGTCTCGCTGGTGTCCACCACAAATGGGTTTATAAAATGAAAGGAGTCGATGCAAAGTAAACAGGACAACGTCATGGCCTGATGGTGCTCATCGTTTCGACATGGCCGTGTCGATGCATTGCAGGAACTACAGCTTCGTCAGCCGCCGACTTGCTGGACTCGTCTGATGGGACTTTGGGCTCACCTGTTCGGGCACAACGCCCTGGTTTCCGAGATAGCGCGCCATGCCCTTGACAAGCTCGACCTGCTCGTCCGGGCTGAGGCTCGTGATGGCCGTCTCAATCACGGACCCCAGCGTCACCTTGTACACGGCGATGAAGGTGTGGTAGTACATGTAGGCAAAGAACCCCATGATGAACTGGCAGTCCATGCGGTCCGTCATGCCGCCGTGGCCGGGGATCGAGTCCCCAAAGTCCTTGATCTTGAAGGTGCGCTTCAGCCCGGAGGCGAAGAAGCCACCAAACGGCGCAATCAGCGAGGCAAACGTCGCCAGGACCAGCGCGTGGAGCTGCATGGGCGCGAAAGTGAGGGAAAAGGTCGTCGTGGGCGGCAGGAAGAAGAACTGCGGCAGGTGGTAGGTGCGAGGGATGAAGACGGGGTTCGGATCGCACTGCAGGCCCGTGAACAGGTTGGCGCCGAGGTCCTAGGGGGCAGCCGTCAGCAACAAGACGATGGGCAGCGGTGACGTCCCAAGACGGAGGCACCTACATTGACGGGGCAGATGAAGTACTTGGAGCGGATCATGACGTTGACGAGCAGCATGGCAAAGACGAGCGTCATGATCCAGGCGCCGACGAAGCCCTCGACCGTCTTCTTGGGCGAGAGCTTGATGAGCTGGGTGCGGCCAAAGGCGATGCCGCAAACGTAGGCAAAGATGTCGTTTGTGATGACGAGCGCGGCGGGCAGGAAGAACCAGATCATGCCCTCGAAGATGTTGTTCATGACGAAATGGGCCTGCACGACGATGAGGTACAGCGCCATGTGCGTCCAGGCAAAGTTGGTGAACTGGAACTTGTAGTGGCCGGCCTGCAGGGTAGCGACAAAGGAGACGAAGCCTGCACGCGGGCGTCGGTTAGCTGGCGGCGCGTAGGGTCAGGGGCGGGCACGGCGACGACTGACCAAAGACGTAGAGGATGAAGCTGATGAAGCGGTGGTGCGTGGCCAGCGGCAGCAGCACCTTGTCGACGAGGACAATGTGCTTGAAGTAGTAGATGACGCTCTCGCCGTAGAGAAAGTACATGGTGGTGGCGAGCCAGTACCAGTTGAGGCTCTTGGTGGAGCGGATGGAGCGGGCGCGGCTGGGGACGTTGGCGATGGCGATGACCTCCTTGAAGGAGACGATCTGGACGGCGGAGATGATGGCGATGATGTAGATGTGGCCCATGAAGAGGGCGGCGAAGAACATGGCGAGCATGCTAAAGGTCCAGAAGGTGCGCGTGTAGAAGTTTGCCTTTTTCTTCTGGTACTCCTCCTCGGCCGTGGGCTGCTTCTGCTCGAGGGCTGGTTAGCCGGGGGGTCCCGCCGACGCCGAGACGCGTCTCGCGCAGCGCACGACGGGGAGCGGGAAGCGGGAGGCGGTCGTCGAGGAGGCATACCTCCTGCACGGGAGCCAGCTGGCCATGCGGCCTGGCCCGGGTCCGCGTCGGGGAGCCAGAGCCGTCCTCGCTGCCGCTGAAGCTCGAGTGGCGGCCGTCGGAGCTGCTGGCCTGGCCGTTGCCGGCGGCGCCATGGGGGAAGCGGACGCCTCTCCGTGACCTGCCCATGGTGGCCGTGTGCGTGTGCGTGTGCGTGTGCGTGCGCGGGCGCGAGGCAGGGTCGTGTCGAGGTCGTGTCTGCGGCGCCGGGTGCACGCAGAGGTCGTCGCAGCCGGTTGACGGCGAGCCGCGCAGGGCAGCAAGCGCGGAGTGCTCGGGACCTCGTGGCCGGGGTGGCGGGCCTCGAGCAGCGGCCGACGAGGGGATGTGCGTGCGCTGCGGAGCGGAGGTCGGAGATGGTCGGGGGTCGTCCGCTCTCGTGATGGTGCGCTCGAGGATGACGGCCGCGTGAGCTCGGAGTGACGGAAGCAGGCGCTGGGATGGGATTTTTGCCCTGGGCTGAAGTCGGGGCAGGCAGGCGGGCTATGCTGCATTGGGGCTGGCCGGGCCAGCTCGTACGTCAGTGGCCGCCTACAAGCACCGACAAGAGGCAGCAGACAAGAAGCACCAGACAGGCTCCGTGGCCACAGCACCGAGCTTGTTTAGTTGGAGCAGAGCGCCGTTGAGGAGTCGAATTCCTCGACAGACCGACCCACGTGTTGCAGTCGGCGCTCCCTGGGCCGCCGACCACCCCGACGGCCTTCTGCCTCCCGCCAATTGCGCATCGCGCTCGGACAGCAGGAAAGGGGATCCCGTCGGCGTTGCGGCATCGTGCTAAACCCCCATGGAACTGCTCATTTCTCTACCGTACATTGACGGTCGAGCAGGCGAGAGACTGATGTTGTAACTCTTCTTCACCCCGCTGGCATGTTTGACATCAGAGTTATATATCACCGCCCCTCCTGATTACGAACCCTAGCTACTTAATGTGGCATATTGGCAAATTAGATGTTAGTGTGCGTCAGAGTTGTTATACTGTTGCCTTTTCACGGTGACTGGGGAGCGTGCAGGAGGTGCCAACCGAGATTGAATTGAAGAGGCGGTTGGTTGATATGGAGAGGAGACTCGGCCTCTCCGAGAGAACAGAATCTAGGCCCTCTGTACGTACTTTATAATGGAGCTAATGCATCTCAAGGTATTCAGTCTTTAAAGTTCGCTGGCACCGAAAGCATAAAAGAGCAAGGTCCCCTCGAGGCCAGCTATTAATAGCCGGTAAAACCAAGCTACCGTCGTAGGCTAATCCCAATTCGGAAAATCGGTGGCGCCCAACGACCAACGCACGTGACGGCCAACGGCACGTGACCTCGCGCCGCAGCTGCGGCGGCCTCCAACAAATGCCCGCGCGAGATCCAACAAGCAGCACAGCGCGGCAGCGTTTGACGCGCTCAAGAGCCGGGCATATCTCTACCCGAGCCACAGCCAAACGCTTCAGCCTCGCTGCCGCTATTGGCCCAAGCCGTTAACATCGCGACGGGTCTGAGGACGAGAGCTTCGCCAGACACAACGTGGTGGGGCAGCGACGCGATCCCTCGCCCAACCAGGCCCCATGCAAGACGCACCTCCAATGTCGCCGCTGCACTGGATCACCATCAATGGACCTTGACGACTTCTCGGATGACGGCTTCGACGACTTGACCGACAACGCGCTCCAGGAACTCGAGCGACATGCCATACAGCTCACCCAGGCGCCCGCTGCCGGGCCAAGCCAGCCCAAGCCCAAGCCCGTGTCCCAGGATGCGCAGCACCACTACTCCGACTATGGCTGGGAGGACGACGACGATCTGGACACCACCGAGGTGACCAATGATATCGGGGTTCCCATGGCGCGTCCCGTCGTCGACAATACCCTGCAGCAGCGACAACGACAGCAGCAACGATCCGTCCCTCCAGTCCCCAACCCGAAGTGGAATCCCACCATCGATGCCGCCAACCGACCCGGCGCCGCGATGGCGGCTCGGGCTCGTCTGAGCGCCGGGCCCCCCAACCAGGCGTTTCCCGCGTCTCAACGGTTCCGGCCCCAGGCCCAGGGCATCAGGAACCCTCCTCGGCCGAGTCGATTTACCCCGCCGCCGCTCCCCCCGAATCGCTTTGCTGCAGCGTCGCAAGCATCGCAGGCCCAGCCGGGCGGCATTGTCTCGGCCCTGCAGCGCCGCGTGAGGGCGCTCGAAGCCGAGCTCAATGCCGCCCGCGGCGAAGCCTCCATCATCCGAGCCAACTCTACCAAGACGCAGCTGGAGTATGACGCCCAGATCGCACGCCTCAAGAAGCTCAACGCCGAGCAGCAGGAAAAGCAAGAGCGCATCGTCGAGGCCGCCGTCGCGGCCGAGAAGAGCGCCAGCACGGAGCTGCAGTTTCTACAGCGGGACATGCGAGAGGTTAGCGACCGAGCCCGCAGGAAGGACACCGCCGGCGGAAGCGGCGCGGGCTTTGCGACGCCCAAGAAGGCGGCCAAGACGTGGGGATTTGCCGATGGCTTCGACCAGATGGACGTGGCCGCGAGCCCGAGCAAAGGTCAAGGACGGGGCAAGGGCTCCGGCTCGGTGGCCGCCAACGTTGGAGAGAGGACACCGAGCAAGGGGAAGAGGAAACGCCCAGTGGTCGACAGTCCCGTGGCGGCACTGGAGATACACATGGAGGATGTGGTCACGGGCGGCGACGAGAAGCCCGCCACACAGGCAACCCAGCCTTGGGTTGCGGTGGCGGCTCCTACGGCTCCCTTTGAGGTGAGGCTCTCGTGGCAGCGGCTACGAGCGCAAGAGGCCTGGCTCTAACCCGTCTTTTAGTTTCTCCAGCTCGTTCTCGACCACGGTTCCTTCCACCAGCAGCCTCCGACCTTTGACACCCTGGCGCGATTCGCGTTTCCATCTGACCCGACGGCCACGTCGTTCGCCTCCATGATCTTTGAGAAGCTGCCGCTGATGGGCAACCCTCATCGGCCCATGCAGCTGCTCGTCGATTTTGCCGAGCAAATCCTCTCGCTGTGGACCAGATGCGTCGAGGAGCAGTTTTGGGAGCCCGTCAAGTATCTCGTCTCGCTCATCTCCTTCACCCTCGACCTTCACACCATCTCGGTGGCGCCGCTCGTCATGGCCAATCTCGCCCCCGTCGCCCAGGCGACAATCGTCACCCTGGCTGAAGGCCGACGCCGTGTCCCTGACGACAACCCGTCCAACGGCGGCGTGTACGGCTTCCTCGAGGAACACATCGACACGACGCAGATGCTCTCGCTGCTGCGTACCTCGGCCATGGCCTGTGCCACGACGCACAGCGAGTCGGAGAGCGGCTTCGAGCACACCGCCGTTGGGTTCTGGAGGCTCATGTCGCTGGATGTGGTGCTTCTCCTCCTTACGCCGAGACAGAGGCTGAGCGACATAGTCGGCATGCTTGACCTGCTGGCCTATTCGTCGCTGCCCGGGTCCATTGGACCCGTCAGCGAGGACGTGGAGCCAGGAGTCATCGCACGCGCCGTCATCGAGCGGGTGTCGGCCAAGCTCACCGAGCACCCCTCGCGTTCTGCAACGACGCCACGGCAGAGGAGACGAGTACGTCTGGCGGCGCTGCGGACGCTCATCGCGTTTGCCAGATGCCCATTCGGTGCCGCGCACCTCGCGTCGCACGACAACGCCCTACCCCGTCTGGTCACGTGCCTGAGCGCATCCATCGATGACTTGTACGACGAGCCCATTCCATTCCACGTCCTACCCCCAGCGTCCGACGCCCTCGCCTCAACCTCGCTGCGGCTCCCCGAGTCGACGGCGTCGGCGGACCTGTACCGCATCATCTCCCAGAGCGTCCTCCTCATCCACACGCTGGTCACGGGCCCCGGCACGTCCAACGTGGCCGACATCAGCCAGAAGCTGTCCATGGCGCATGGCGGGAGCCAGCGGTATCTGCTCGCGCTGGGGAGACTGACGTTTGCGGAGGAGGATCTGGTGATTGAGGCTGGCATCGACGGCGAGGTGGTCGAGGCGGCGCACGAGCTGCTGGAGATGGCGGTGACGCCGGACGAAGGGCAGGCTGTGAGCGAAGCTTTCGGAGCGTGAGATGCTCGTGTAATGAGCAACATTTGGCAACGACAGGGGCTGCGGGAACGGAGTTTAGATGGCAGAGGGTTTTCCTGGAGGCATTTGACGTTGGTTATATGGAGTCGCTAGGAGTGTGGACCCTGTATGTATTCTTATCTTCACAGGTACATTGTCTCATGCACATATTACATCAGAAGGGCATCAAGGTATCTCGAAACCGGGCCCATTGACTCAAAGAAAGTCGTCAGCAGCAAGTCTCACAACCTCGTCTCACAACCTCGTCTCGCCTTGATACTCTCGATGAGAGAGTGAACTGGAAGAGAAACAAGCCATTCATTTGCCGTCCCCGGCAAAGCTAGAGCACCATATCAACAAACGTTGAACCTGAATCCCACGGTACCGCCGCCGGGCTGCAGGATCTCGATGAAAGGATAACCCCCAGATCACCTCGGTGCCCAGACGCCGTGGTCCCCCAACGCCAGGCCCATGAAAGAAAATAACATCAAGTCCTCGCTCCTCCGTCACGACCTGCCTACAGGCCCATGACTCTCCTGAGTCCGACATTTCCCACCACCCAGGACGGCCCCAGCTTGAGAGACCCCTTGCCCTCGAGCTTCCCATCCACCTTGCCCATGACCATCTGCGTCAAAAAGTCGCCCAGCACCTCCGTCGGGGAGTGCATCCAGCCGAGGGAGCGCATTATCGGCCCCGTCACGCCGACGCCGACGGCACGCGCCCTGCCCGGCCCGGGAACGTACGGCAGGATGGCGGCATGGCCCAACGCGTCCACAAACGACGGGCGCACCGTGTCGGCCTGCAGCGTCGGCAGCTCCGCCGTCAGGTCCGCGAGCGCCTGCTCCGTCTCGCCCTTGACGCGGGCGAAGAGGGGGGAGAAGCGGCCGGGCTTCTGCGTGGCGCCCTCGCCGGAGACGTAGACGAAGCGGAAGGGCCGCGCCTCGGACGGAGACAGCGCGGCGAGGGCCTTGGCCCCCGCGATGGCGTAGTCCCTCGTGATCTTGACGTACTCGTCCCTGCCGACCTTTGTCTGGCTGATGCCGAGCGCCCAGACGCAGCCGTCGGCGCCGCGCAGCTGGTCCAGCACCTCGGGGCCGTACGTCTCGAAGTCCTGGTGGAGGATGACGTTGACGCGCGGGTCCTTGCGGTCCTCGGCCATCTTGACGGGCTTCCGGCTGAGGATGGAGATTTTCGTGACGTCCTTGGTCTTGATCATGGCGTCGAGGACGCAGGACCCGACGAGGCCGGTTGCGCCGGTGAGGATGAGGTGCATGCTGTGCTATTCGAAGGCCGGATCCGGCAACGGCTGTCTTTTTGTTGACAAGTAGTATGTTCAATGGAGACGAGGAGAGGAGATATGGCCTGGCGAGACGTCGCAACGCCGCAATTTGTACATGTCGACGACGTCGTCGACCAAACACGAGTTATTGCGGCCGCCGACAGAGCCCGGAATTAATGCTATCGCCGTCCGGCATTGTCCACTCCACACGGGGAACTGTCGGACGGTCACGTAATTGGCCCGGCTTATGATCGGCAGCACACTTGGAGTATTATGCGTGAAGCTTGATTGATCAATCAAATCCGTGTAAGTGACTGCGCCGATCTTATGCTGCTGTGCCCCTTGGCCAGGGTCTAGGGTAGGCGTGTGGGCCCGGCCTAATGCAGGAACCGACAACTCCGCCAACTCCGCCAGCACCGCAGCTGTCAGAAGGCTTACGTGATTTATATAACCTATAATAGGGGTCTTCTATAACTATCGGGGGTCAGGCGCACCTGCACTTTGTCCCGACTCTCCCTCTACGTTTGTCGACGTCTGGCACCTTGCCGTCGCTCCATCAACAATCAACACCAACGATGGCTTCAATTTCTGTCGAGGGCGCTATCAAAGCTCTTGGTCTCTGACGTGGGCAGTGTCGGCTTCATCTGGCCATTCATCTCGTTAAATCGCCGTTCCGTCCAATCGAACACGTTATCGTGCTTGAAGCCCCGAGCCGTAAATGCATGACGGAAGAGTTCGCGAAGGTAAGCGTAATGAGGCTTATCCATGAACCCTAGTGATCGAGTGGGGCTGATGTATGTGCCCAACAAGCCAAGCCGGCGACATAAGCCATTATGTGCATTTGTAAAAGGGGGGTTGTCGTGGCCCGCGTTCGTAAGGGGCGACACAATCATCAATGAGTCGATCCGCTCTAAGCTGGGCTTCTATAAAACCTTACCGGCACTGGCCATGCTGCCACGCCGCGCCCTGGCAAGGGATGCAATGATCTCCGTGACCGACCGAAGCGTGTCGTCTGGTGAGCACCGCGAGACATCAACATCCCGGCCATTGTCATCGCCAACGCCCTCATGGCCAGTGTCGCCCTCATCAGATTCATCGTCGGAATGTATGCAAATGGGCTCCTCTGAAGTGTGCCCGCGGATTGCCGATACGCTGCTGCTTCGCTCTTCCTGTGTGGGTGATATTTCTTGCAGGGCCGTGGGGTCGACAGAATGATCTCGCTGCTCCTTCGGAGGTAGCGGCTGCTTCGCCTTGGGGGCGTTGGGTCGTCGCGCCGCGATCGGGGGTTTCCAAAACGTCTGGTATTCGAGATTGACTTGAGTCGCCATGGCTAAGTTCTGCGCGCAGCTGGATAGGTAAAGAGACGCAGTCCGCTCGCAGGATGCAACGAGATGGCTTTGGGTAAAACATGCTCCTCAGAGCGAGGATGCCGCCTACCTTTATATATGCAAGTAGTCGATGTGTAGACGGCCGTGTCGCTGCATCCGTCTTAAATATACCTGAAGGTATTTATAAAGCGATAACTATTAAATTATTAATCTGCCTACATATTGACCGTGTTACCCCCGTGGGCTGCCTATGCAAATTGCCTACCCCTATTCCTACTCTATCTCGTGACGGGCTACTAATTTGAGGGGCCCAATCTAACAGCAGCCAACAATCCATCGAGCAGCACGCTCAACGTGGATGTATTACCCTGGTTCCATTGACGGGAGGACAAGTGATGCTTTACGATTGCTCTGCTCGCGCGATAAGGTAGCTAAAGGCACTAACTAATTATAGTAATCGAAGGTAACCAAACAGGACGCCAACCAACAGCAAGTGAGGTATAGGGTAAATCAGGCCGGCCTCTCGGCGCCGAAGCTCAACCTCGGCCAGTACTTGGTAGCAATGGCATCATTAGCAGTTTGTCGGGGGGAAGGGGGCGAGTCGTTGCCGTCCTACCCTATGCCGAGAATGAGCAAGGCTGTCTGTCCATGGCGCATCGACGCTCCTCTTAATACAATCCCGCCCCCTAGAAGCAAGACACCAGCAACATGGCGGCAGCCGTGGCGGAGCACACGGCCCCCGCCACACCGGCCCTCCGGCCCCGGGCGGCCGCCGACGTCACGCTCGCCACGACGTTGACGTTGTTGGCGTCGCGGTCCTTGTTTGGCGAGTAATTCTGAGGCGAGAAGTTGCACGTCGACATGATGACGTTGATGCCTGCCACGCGTCAGCCATCCCGCGGCACGGCACGGACGGGGAGGGCACGTGGACGGCCAGCATGCGCCGGACTCACCGTTCTGCTGGTCGCCGGCCTGGGCGACGCAGCTCGCACACAGCCCGGCGACGCGGGCCACGTTGAAGCTGCGGTTCTGGCACACGCACTTCTTCTCGGCGTCGGGCATCGGCGTGGCTGGTCCGGCCGCTTGCCCGGTCGCCTGCCCGGTCGCCTGCCCGGT
>NRSZ01000485.1:5364-20398 GCA_002901185.1 Tolypocladium capitatum | reverse complement strand
CCGACGCGCGGGCGAGCTCCAGCGGCCGGTTGGCGCCGAACTGCAGCACCGTCGGCGGCTGCGCGGCGCCGCCGGGCCCGCGCGCCGTCGCGATGCTGAGGTCGCTGTCGCGCGCGAAGCTGCTGCGGTTGAACTCCTTGGCGAGGATCATGGGCGTCCAGCACAGGTCCGCGCCGTACCGGTGCACCGTCTGCCGGAAGGCGAGCTGCGCGTCGGCATCGTCGTCAGCGCCTTGGTGGGGAGACGACGCGTGCGAGCGGCATCGCGCACCTTGCTGTAGCGCACCATGGGCGCGCAGGCGTACAGAAACCGGTTCTGCCTCTTCGCGGCGTCGAAGATCTTGAGCGGGCTGCCCTGCCGTCAGTCGGGCTCGCGGGAAGGACGCGTGTCACACGGGCAGGACTCACTGCGAGGAGGCGGCTGGCTCTGCATCCTCGACCGAGCCCGGCGCCCCGAGCCTCGTCTCCATTGCGGCGGGGGGTGATGAGTCCTGGCGTGGGCCGTGGGTTGATACTGCTGCGTATTGGCCGTTTCTGGGTGGTTTGGTGCTTGTGTGGGCGAGTGAGGCTGTTCCCAGTTGCGCTAACCGCGGCATCGGCGTCTGGTTCAGCGCAGCCGTGTTGTCGACCACAGGCAAACACATTTTCCGTCCGCGCCGTCTTCATATCTATTCGTGGCACGTTCTACACATCGTCAATGGCCGTCCCCGTCGTCCATGTCCTGCCCAAACAGACTGTCCGCATCGCCCTCCATCTCCTGCACCTCCACGGCGCCCAGCAGCCGCTCCCGTTCCAGCATCACCTCGTGCACCCACTTCTTCTCTGCCACCATCTTCCGCGCCAGCTCCGTCTCCCTGCTCTCGTACAGGCCCGCCAGGTGCTGCGCCGCGCTGTACATCAACTCCTCGCGAATCGTCCGTTCGTCGTCGAGCCGGCACCGGTACAGGCCCAGCTGCTCGCCCTTCCACTTCTGCCACGCGCGGTGCCCCTGGTCCATCCGCTTTCGCAGCGGGAACATGGCTTTCTCGACCTCGGCCTCAGCCCCCGTCTTGCCGCTCCAGAATGCCCGCAGCTGCTGGTGGTATTCCTGTTCGACCTTGCGTTCCTGCGCGGCCCGAATCGCGTAATCCCTGGTAAAGCTCTGCTCCTTGGTTGCCATCCTGGACAGGACTAGGGCGTCCAACTCTGCGCGCTCCGTCTTCTGCTCCTCCGCGAGCTGCTCCTTCATGGCCTTGCTCTCCTTGATCAGGTTTGCGGCGTCCCCTTCCTGTTGCGAGTCGACCAGTATCTGCTGGAGCTCATGGAGCTCGTCGAGCCTCGCCCGCAGCTCTTCATACTTGTGCTCCACCTCCTTTCGGCGGATGCCCTCCTGTCGGATCCGTTCTTTGATCTGCAGCTGCCAGCGCTCCTCGGCCAGCCTCGCCTGCTCCAGTCTTTCCAGCTCGGCTTTCCTCGCTTCTTCTCGCTCAAACTCTTCTATCTGAGCAAGAATCTCCCGCAGTTCCGCTGCTTCCGCCTGCTCCCTGAATCTTTGCCGTTCGTGCCGCTCCTCGACAGCCTCCTTCAAGGCGTCGAGCTGCCGCATCGTGCAGGAGCATGTTCTCCAGCGCAGGCCGCAGACGTAGCAAAACTGGTTTCCACATCGACACGTCATGTGCTGGCAGGCCTCGGTGTGCTCCACGAGAGCGTGGCAGCTGGAGCACCGCTTCCAGCCTTCCTCCTCAGCCAGGACATTGGTCAGATCCATGTCACGATCTTGTGGACAGTCGTCTCTCCCGTGGTGCGGTCCGCGGCAGATTGTGCACGTCACATGCCCGCGTTCGCAGCGGCCCTGGCGTTTGGACAGGGTGATGTTTCGAGGTTGGATCCAGAGAGCACACTCCGGCTGGTGGCAGTAAACTCGCTCGCTGACGGGCATCTCCCACTCGGAAGCTCGCTCCTGGAACGTCTTCTTCAGGTCGTCAGGGATATGCTCCAGGACGGTGCGGAAGGGGATCCGGTTCAGACAGCACTTGGGGGGCCATTGCTGTTCGTTCTGAACGGCCGCGGTGACGAGGCGAACGAAACACTCGCGGCAGTAGCTGTGGCAAGGAACCTTGACGCAGTTCCTCCGAGGGAATTCATCCAGGCAGGAGACGCACTCCCTACACGCAGTTAGCGCGACTGGCACCATGTCAGCAAGCAGTAAAGGCGCTCACAAGAGCTCGTCGGGGTCTGGGGCCTTGAAGAAGCCAGACTTGCGGAGTTCCAAGATGGTTTTCCGGGTATTTGAGTCGGCAGCAGAGATGTCGACGTCATCGAGCTTTGCTTCGAGCTTTTGGCGGAGGGCTTCGCGAGCCCCGCCAGCAGAACTGCTTTCGCCCTTTTCCGTGCTGCGGTGGAACAGACGCCGCAGGGCAAACTTGCGGCGCTTCTCGACCTTGGCCGCAAAGGTAGCTGCAGAGGTGCCCGGCGGTACGGCTCCGGAGCCGTGGGCCTCTGCCCGCGAGCCGTCCGTTGTTCGTGCTGGTACCGGAGCGTCGTCGGCTGCTTCAGGGGCTGCTTCCGGCGGCGGCTCATCCGGGACAATGATGATGGGCAGATACGGCCCCGGGCCCTTGCCGTTCCTTGGCCGTCTTGCCGCCTCTGCCTCGGCGGCTCTGCGCTGCTCGTCCTCCTCCAGTCTTTGGCGGTCTTCCTCGGCGATCCGAGCCTTGACATTATCTATGGAGGCGGCCACGATGTCGAGAAGGATCTGCGACGTAACATTCGGGGCCTTTTGGAGCATTGCCGGCGGCCCATACTTGTGCCAGTCCACGTCGCCGAGGTCGAGGTGGGACAACTTGTCCGTCGACCACGGGGCTTCGCGATCCCTGCTGCGCCAGGTGTCCTGTATCTGCTCGAGGGCGGCAAAGGGGTCGTCGTAGAAATCGACGAAGCCTTTGGGGCCAAACGACGCCGGCATCGAGGGCCAGTCCGTCGCCTCGCGGGACAGGTGCGCATCGTCGAATGGGGCCGTCCTCGTGGCGACCATGATGGCCCGGGACATGTGCGACGTGGACGATGCACGCCCCCGCCAGATGACAGAGATTGTCGATAGAGATCAGCCGCAGGCGCCGTCGAGCGTCCAGAGCAGACGGGCGACAGGTATAAGAAGCTGGAGGACACGAGCGCCCGGCCCACAGACGAGCCGTGGCGGCTTAGACGCATCCATGGGCCGGCCAGGCGCCAGCTGGGGCGGGCTCGGCGCGCCCAACAGGGCGCCTGCCGCCCTCTCGTACTCGTGCAACAGGCAAGGACCTGCGCATGGAGATCAGCCCTCTGGCCACCGAGCCATGGGTCAAGTCGGGAGTCCCTGGCGTGGCGGAGGGCACGTGGAGGCTGCATGGGCTCTGGGCGGGGGCCCAGCTGAATACTCTAGCGCCTGCCACCGCCTGCCACCGCCACGCCAATCGCCAAAACACGAGAGACGCCCGGCCAGAGCGACAGCTGCCTGCACAGCCGGTGTCGCGGGAGGAATGGTTCCGTCCATGGTGAAACGGTCTAATCCGCAATGTGGCTGGCACAATTCGATGCTCGGCACGTCGAGGCACCGCGCCCAAACTTTGGGGACGAAAATTCGGCTGTTGTGCTGGGGCAGGAAACTGACTGTCAGCATCTGTCGTCTCAGATGCGCAGTAACCGAAAGCGCCCAGGGCTCACCAGGCGCCAACTTGGTCCAGTCCGACTTCCACGACGTCGCCATTCGTAATCCAAGCCAGTGCCTTCCTGCGCCTTCAGGTGGACCGGGATGGCGTCGGACGGGCCTGACAGAGACGTTGCTGGCTTAGAAAAGAGAATCGGAAACCTGGGCTCCGGCATGCCGGTTTCTTTGGCGTGGTCTGCCGTAGTTCAAGCCCAGGCACCGCACCGTCCCGACGTGAGAGGGCGCAAGAGGCGGGAGCAGCAGGCGGACGTCGACCGATGATGCCGCTGGTATCCGTGTTGGTGTTTGAAGGCATTGGGGGTACGTACCTTGCTGACGGGCAACTATCTCAGCGAGCTTCCCATTGGCTCAGCATCCACGCAGCAAATTTCGCCATTGCCAGGGACAGCTCCTTTACTCCGTCTGTACTTCGTCGAGGACGTGTAAACGAAGAAAAATGCGACTCTCGGGGCTCCAGAAAGACGTCCTGTCCCTATATCGCCAGTGTCTCCGCGAGAGCCGCAAGAAGCCCAAGGTGCGGCTGCTTCCATCTCCGCGGCGGCTGTTGTCGCAGGGCCGCATTGACTGACGCCGTGCCAGAGCACACGACCTCACTTTGAGGCTTTTGCCAGGTGAGAACAGGTAAATGGCCCAAGAGATGTGGTTGGGAGCTCATTGTGCTTCTTTCAGGGCCGAATTCGCGCGGAACCTCAGCATTGACAAGCGCGACTTCGCCGCCATCGAGTTTCTCCTGCGCAAGGGCCGGCGGCAGCTCGACGTCTATTCCTCGCCAGGCATCAAAGATGTCAGGTGAAGACGGCACTCCCCGGCCTGGGAGAGCAATCGCGATGGCCCGACAACTGCTGCTGCCGTTTCTTTGGAGCCCTCCATTCTCGTCTCCATCCGGGCGGCCAGCCTCTCCAGCCGTGGCATGAATTCCCATGACACGCTTATCCCAGGCTCGGCATTGCGGCGTCGCGCTGCACGAGACGTTGGCTCGTCTCATGTCTAGGTTACCGTCGAGCAACATCTTGTCCATGGTACTGGGCCATTGCTGCCTCTCCGCCGCATCTTCTTGAATAGCCTCACTTGGACACGGCTTGATCTTGGCGTTGTTTCTCTCCCCTCAAGATGGCTTCCCTAGCATCTATTCCCGAGGCAATCTCTTCGCTAGCGAACACCCGCGACATCAAACCACTCCATCGGCGGACCGCTTCGTTCGAGAGGATACGCCCACGGTCCCGCGTCCTCGTCCTCTCTCGACGTCCAACTCGCGTTCGCAACCCGGCACGCCCGCCTCAGGTACCAACCCGACTGCCGCAAACACATGGCCGTGGACATGCGCCAGCACAGAACCGGAATGGTCTGGATGTACAACCACGCAGGGGCCGCAACTCGCCGAGGGAAGAGAACAAGACGCAAATGCATCCCGGCGCGCCGGCAACTCACCAAACAGATACGGCATCCTCGGCTGATCGGACGTTTGAGACTTCCCTGTCCTCTGTTGATTTAGACTCGTTCCCTCTTCCGCCCTCCAGCAATATGCCTTTGCGCTGGTCCAGAACTGCGAGCCGTCCCGTTCCTAAAATATCGACGAATATCGAAACTCCCCACCTGCACCCTGGGCCTTCTGCCCAAGGCAGGGCCATGTCCCCCAGGGACAAGGGCATGCCTACCACTCGTCGCCGCTGTTTTGGCGACGCCGTCGCAGATGTTGCCAGAGCATCAAAGCACGCATCGGTCGACTCAGCTCTTGTGGAAGCGATATCCAAAACCGTTATTCAGCAACTCCGGCTCTTTTCGGCCATCAAGCAAGGCGATCGAGTATTCAGCAAGACACCAAGGTCAAACGCGTCGCCCACATATGCACACGACAACCAATCCAGAAGCTCCTCGAGCCGGCGAGAGGCGTTGGATCGCTTCACCAAAGACCTTCACCGTTATGTCGAGAATACTGGGGTCAGAGGCAAAACAGTACACTCCACTCCTACGCTGACAAAATCTGGCGAAACGCTTCACACGGTATCAGCACTTATGCCATTCCGTCCCGAGTTTCGGGCAGCAGGCTTAGCTGTAACGTCAAAGGACCAGGCCCAGCGGCTGCCCGGTCACCCGACGAACGGCCGCACCGCGCGACTATCACGTCGACGCCCCCCACCAGTCACCATCAGAAGATACCTACACCCGTCGCAAGTCGACGGGCACCCTGGGCGATTCCCGAGCAACAGCATAAACACTGAAATATCGTTTGCTCCATCCCAGGACATGGACGAGTGGAGATACGCGCTCATGGAAGAGGCGCCTGTGCGAAAGAAGCGAGTCCCGAAACACAAGAAATCGAAGAAGCATTGCCTGCCATGCTTTCCAGGAGACGATGAACAGACCACGGATGCGGAATGGGCGCATTTTAAACAAGCCCCTGGAAATACCGCTCCGAGGCAGAGGGCTTTGGCTGGCCCAAGTTCAAGGATGCCGCCGCCAACCAGGCTACCTCCACCTCGACCAGTGGAGCGCCCGAGCTGCGGCTCTGATGATCCGAGTCCGAGAGACACATCTGGCGGGCCGGGCAGACGGGGAAAGCGCAAAGAAATTGCCGCGAAAAGCGCCCTCGGGCCCAGGCGATATTCGGCGACACTGCCGAAGGCGAATGCCCATGTTGAAGCCTGCCACGGCAGCGGCCCACAAGCAAGGAGCAAGAATACAACCCGCAAACGTAGTCAATATCCAGATGATCGTTCGGCACGGTTGCAGTCGGACCAGGCGCGGCTGGCTCGCGATGCGAAGAAATTCGAGCGAGAACTCCTATCTCCAGGACCCTACGGAGCCTTGCCTGGCCGGGAGATATCCCAGGGCATGGAAAAGACGCAAGGCTCCACTGCACCGGAAGCAGACAGTGATTCTGTCTCATCCGCCCTGCCTTCCACGTGGGAGCGCCAGGGTGGTCCTGTTTCGAACTTGGAAGAGGAGCTGGAGAAAACAGCTCGACTCGTGGCCGAGACAAAGCCTCCCACTGCTAGCAAACGAACAGCTCAATCGAGCCGGAGACACAAGCGGCCGGTCTCTCGCTACGACCCCAATCATGTTAGGATCTGCTGTCGGAGCAGCAGGGGCATCCCGTCTCGAGCAGACGCTGCGCCCAACATACCCAAGAGAACATCCTCTATCCGAGGAAGTATCAATTCCTACGAGGTAGACTTTGACGATGGTGAGATTGCCGATCGCGACGTCTTGCGGGGCTTGCACGTCGCAGCGTCAGCCGCGTGCGACGAAGAGGTCGATGCGTTTGTCCGCAACAGAACCGGCCTGCGAATCCGTCGATTCCTGGCAGACTTGATGGCGCTCGAGGCGTTTGGCGATGCGCGGCCCGGTGAGGGTGGCGAGCAGCGCGCCAGAAGAAGGCGGGCAGAGATGAGGAAGCTGAAGCAACAGGTGCGGCGGTCGCGCGAGATTGCCATGACCGGAGGACTCACCTGAGCATGATGCTCGGACGATCAACGATACGCGTTGACTGGGCCACAGGGGTCCGTATACATGTCTTATACGGGCTTTGCGCATCACTGTATACTAGACGGGGCCATTCTTACGACGGACAGGCTTACAAGGCACATTGCGTTATCCTCTGGACTGTTGCCCCCTGCCTGGCAGCGTCTTGAATAGCCGGGTCGTGGGAATCCTACACCTTGGCCGAGCCGGTTCAGGGCAGGCAGGGGGTTTGACTAGCTCTTCGCCGCCGCCTTCGCCATTGCATCCATTTGCTCCCGAACAATCACTGCCCAGTTCATAGGTATGCCCCTGTCGACCCTCCAAGCCTCCGAGTTGCGCTTCATGGCATCCACGAGCTCCTCCCTCCACCCGCCCTTGACATCGTCCGCCCAGACCATCATCCCCAGCGCCCAGGCCAGGACGCTCTCCGCCCGCGCCCCGTCCGGCGCGTCCAGCAGCCCGACGGCCAGGTCCACCATGTCCGGGCGGCTGTCCACGGCGTAGAAGACGGACGCGGAGCAGCGGGAGCAAAAGTAGCGCTGCACGTCGGCGGAGCTGGCGTACATGGCCAGCGTGCCGAGGCCCGGGTCGCGGTCGACGTTGCCGACGGCGGCCTTGAGGGCGGGTGTTGTGCGCGGGAAGCTGCCGTCGCCGCTGGGGTAGTCGATGTGCTGGAGCAGGGAAAAGGCCCAGTTGACGACGTCGACGCCGCTCATCTTGCGGCACGAGTTGCAGGCGTCGAAGCCGGCGAGAAGCTTGTGCGTCCCGGGCTCGACGAAGAAGGGGAGCTCGGCCGGGTCCATGGCGGCGAAGTCGGCGGCGCCGCGGCGGAGGACGAGGTTGACGCCCTTGCAACGGCAGTGGAGGGCGGTGCCATCCATGGCAGTATTCGCGTCCTTCACAGAGAGCGTGGCAGGATCCAGCTCCTCGCTCTTGTGCCGCCACCCGCCATAGCAAGGGATAGGGGCGTCCCCTGCGTCGTCGCCCTTGTTCAAGTGCCGCTGCCACACGGCCACGCCGCCGTCAAGCGTATCGTGGACAAAGATGTGGTCCTTGAACCGGATGAGCCCCGGGACGGGATTGTTGGAGAGCACGCCGGTGAAGGCCTCGTACGCGTCCGCCCCGCCCTCGAGCCGCTCGCGCCAGAACATGGGGCTGGAGCAGGTGCCGCAGAAGAGGAGGGTGAGCTTCGGCGAGGAGACGTACTTTGCGAGCTGGGCCTTGACGATGGCGTCTGCGGCGCCGGGCCAGGCCACGCCGGTGCTGTGCATGCCGCCGGTGAGGTGGCGGCACGAGGTGCAGTGGCAGAACGTTGCCGTGAGCGGGAGCGAGGCGCGTGGCACTCGGGCCGCGAAGGTCTGGGCTTTGCAGAGGCATTGAGCCGTGAGCTCGATGTCGGAGGTGTCGGTGTCCATCCTGCCGAGTTTCTCGTGGTATGTCTTTCAGAATGTCCTGAAGTGTTCCTGCGAACTTGGATGTGTAAAGCGAAGGCCTTCACGACGGAACATCGTGAACGGCTAGACACAAGGCGCGGCGCGGCGCGGGGTAGCTGGCTCAGCGAGTTAACGGCGGCGGTTCCTGGCGTGGATGGCTAGGGGCGGAACTATGTAGATGTTTATGAACTTGATGACAACAACACATACACGTCAAGACAAAGCTCCGTCTGAGAAGGCACCCGTCGAGGCCTGGTGGGATGTTCAACGCCCCGGAGGCCCGGCCAGGCACACAAACCCGCGGCCAACCTTCTTCTCCAGCGTGTTGAGCACCAGGTTCCAGACATTCGCATCGACGGCCTCCCCCATGTGGCCCACGGGGTCCAGCGGGCAGTAGTCCTGCACGTAGACGTTGTTGACGCCCGGCTCGTTGATAAACGCCGTCGTAGTGGGCGTGATGAGCTCGTCGAGGCCCGAGGCAATCACCGTCACCGTGTTGCCCGGCTGCACGATGGGCTTCCCGTCGTTGAGCCTCGTCACCGCCGCGCCCTCGGGACCCAGGTCGTCGCAGGCCGCGCAGCCGACGACGTGGAGGAGCGCGCCGACGGCCTCGCGGCTGGCGTGGCCGAGCACGTACGCCAGGTTGTACAGGCCCGCGAAGCTGGTCCCATGCGTGGGCGGCGCGATGGCGACGACGTTGTCGACAACGTCGGCCACGCCGCCAAACTTGGGTGTGTAGAGCGCCTGGAAGGCGCCCTCGGAGTGGCCCACGAGGTCGACCTTGCGCGCGCCGGTCCTCCGATGGACCTCGCCGACGAAGGCGGCAATCTCCTGCGACGACTCGGCGATGGGCTTGAGGCCGCCGAGGATGGACAGCTGCGGCGCGTAGGAGCCGTAGGTGAGGGCAAAGGTGCAGAGGCCACGCACGCGCAGCCACGTCTCGAGGGAGCGGAGGCCGATCTGCTCGCTGCCGCCGAGGCCGTGCAGCAGGACGACGGGGTTGGCGTGGTGGGCGCCCTCGCAGGACCAGTCGTTTGTTCGGAGGAGGCCGTGCTGTTCGGGGAGAGGGTTTGCGATGACGCCGACCATGGACGAGAGGCCCAGGAGGAGGGGCGAGCAGTGAACCATGGCGGTGGCTCGTTGAGGAAAAGGTAGGTAGGTCGTATGACGGCTTGTCTGCCTTCTGATGTTGTTTGCCGTCCCCTAATTTCCCATGAGACACCCGAGCCGTAGGTATGCAAGGGCCCCCCACCCAAGGGGAGCGAGGTTCGGTTGCAGGAATCTGGCAGATGACGACAGCCGGGAGCGCACCAGTTCTAGAGTATCCGGGTCCATGTGGCCATGCTGAAGAGAGACTTCAGCGTCTTCGGAGATGGACGTGAGGAGTTGGGTCGAGGTGAGAGGATGGGGGGAGCCACCTGTAGCAGCTCAAGGTGAGTCTGGCAACGAGGACGAGACTGAGGTTGAGTATCCATCGAGGTGGTTTCCCTGCCGTAGTAGGTCTTGAGAATATCACCGTCACGTCGACCTACTTCGGGTTTGTCCCTCGCATACGTACCTATTGGAATTGGAGATCTATGCATGGCTATAATTCATCTTTGGGAGTAATTCCGATACATTTCAAGGCATAGAATAAATTTGACCGACACCAGCATGGTCACCGGTCCAGGCAGAGCATATTCCAATCTCGGTCCGAGCAGCCGATCGAGCTGTGTAGGAACATGGCAGCTAGGAAAGGGCCGGCAGCTCGGGTAACGTCCAAATTCTTCTCGTCGAGTCTAGAGCGAAGGGAAGAATATGACAAGCTTCCGCCGGGACTACACCCGTGACAATACAGGCGCAATCATCTCGTTCGCGAACCTAGTACCGCGTTAGACGTTACTTCCTTGCCGTCAATAGTGACCGGGAAGTGCAATTGCCTTGGTTTTCTCAGCTAGGCTTCGACAGCCAGGACTTCGGTCGTCGAGAGTGGCGGAGAGCTTCTGATGAGCCTTGGGGATCTGCTGGACCTCGTCGGTAGCCGACCTGAATAGAATTTCGCATACAATATCGACCTTTTCCGACTTCAACCTTGATCGAGGGCGCAAAGCGAATGCGAGATGACACATCTATAAACAATCAGTCGATGTTCACGAGGCATAGTTTTCTTCTAGCCTCGGGCGCCTCTCCGAGGGCGCAGAACGAGGCAGGCATAGCGACATGATGCATCTCGGCAAACAGCCGGACGTAGGAAGCTGCGTGCTCAGGCACTCGCCGTATTCCCTCCGCGGCGCAAAGCGGAAAGCCTTGCTTAAGAATAGAGGCAAGTTAACTTCGAATCTGCGAGATGACACCACCACTGCTGTTTTTATCCTCACAACTTTGAAACCATTGGCAGACGTCGCCGATGCGCGAATCGAGGGTGCAGACCGGAGACCTTCCCCGCACACACCAATAATCTGTCACTCCGGCTCAGCTCACCATCACCCATCCTCAGTCGTCGGCTGGAGTCGGATCAGCGGTTCCCGACAGACGAGCGCAGATTATTCCCTGCTCATCCGCGCCATGGAATCGTCCCCTCTGGAACCGTCGGTGATGCGGTCCTTGCGCGGCAACTTCTCCGTCGCGGAAGAGGACCTCGAGCACCTGATGCGATGCTGGGCACATGCAGACTGCGGCGGATGCTTGGATGAATATGAATGCGGCTGGTGTCCGTATGTGAGTTTCGTCTCGCAGTTCAAGTCGATTCCATGTTACTCATACGCCACATAGACGTGGTCGTGCGTCCCCAACTCGTACAAGATCCCGCTGCTGGCCCCGGTATACGACGAGCACGTCTGCCCTCACCCGGCCGAGCGCTGGGAGCTCCGCTCGCGGCCCTTTGGCTGCCGCGTCTCGTCGACCACGAGCTTGACTGCCATCGTCGCCATCGTCGCCACCGTAGCGGTTGCCTTGTTTGTGCTTCTCAACGTCGTCGCCGCTATCCGATGGCGGCGATACACGAAGCGGACGCCGAACTGGTGGCAGGAATGGAGGTATCGCTGGCGGGAGGCCTCGGGCCCGGCAGATGGCCAAGAGCGAGATCCTCTACTTGCAAATGCGCAGGGTGTCCACGCGATTCATGGCGGTCCATAGGACCAGCCTATGCCACCCTCCCCCGGCATCAACGGGGTCCGTCAAGAGCAGATCCAAGCTGCTCTCGAGCACGCGGCCATGCACACTTCGCTTGAGCACATCTTCTGGCATTCATCCAGAACTGACTGGAGGTATTATCGCGACCTCGTCCGCTTCTTGGATCAGGGAGCCCTCCGCGTCACCCTCCGTCACTTCTACATAGTCAAGGTTGACCGTCACCAAGCAGGAATCCAGTACCTTGGCCTTTACGCCCGGGTACCTCGCCTCTAGCTCGGCGAAGAGCTTGCTCAGCGGCAGCGGTGCCGGCAGGGCTTCGTGGTCCTTGCCCGTGTAGGAGCTCGCGCTGGCAAAATACAGCACATTGAAGTGGCCCTTTGGCGGCTTGGGAACAGACGCCATCGCAGGCGAGGCGGCAATGTCTATCTGGGTACCCTAGAAATGCTTCACGAATGTTAGCCTTGTTGTTTGCAAGCCAGAGCTGTTCCATCAAGCAACGTGACGAGTGGTGTTGGGTCAGAGATCTTGGTGATAAAATGGTACATCAAGGAGTATTCAGGTAATACATGCTATTTTGGAGCATCATTCCCAGTGAAATAGCGCAGACGACGAGGGAAAGGTTGCATACCATGGGACACGAACTGTTGGTGCAGCGAGGCATGATTATCCTGCGATGTGACTGTAGGTGCGAGCGTGTCCAAAAATGAATTTTGCCTCCCCCCCCCAACTGCATTTAGCCCTCCCGAGTCCCGTGCGCATTCACATGCATACCTTGTAATTCAATTTAGTGCTACGAAGTAGTACATTTGTCACACAACGCGCGTTTGGCCCGTTAGGAGCATACGATTGACGATGCAAAATAGCCTTATTCATATACAAGAGAAATTGCCTGGCCCTTATTATGGGCCTGCTCGCATTTTAGGTTCTTCCGAGCGTTCAGCCAATTAGGTGACTGCGACCCTGTGCTCACCTTCACAGGCATTCACTGATGGGGTCCCCCACGTGACCCGCCCGGCAACAAGCGACGAAAGGTATCTGTCGAATGCAAATCAAGGTTACATCCGTTTGGCAAAGTTCTCAATTGGGTATCACAGTCATCATAATGGCGCTGAGAATATTCGCGACTAAGTCAACTTGGCCATCCGCCGCTCGAGATCCTCGACCCAGCGTTCCATGACCTTCACGTTGCCCTTTACAGCCGTGTCTCCGTCCCTCATGGCATTCTCCATCTTTTCGAGGCCCTCCTTCCACTGCTTCAGCTCCCCCGTCATTTCAGTCTGCTGCGTTTCGATGCGGTCCAGCGTCTGGCTCGCCGTCGCCGCGTCCGCGTGAATGGCTCGGAGGGACCTCAGTCTGTCTAGTAGTGGAGGCAGCACAGGGGTCAGGTTCTCAATCGTAGGCAGGATCCCGTAGAGGGCGTTGATCTTCGCTTGCTGCTCAGACTCGTCCGTGGGGGATGTTGAGCCGTGTTTCCCCAGTTCCTCTCGAAGCGCCTTGGCCTTCTCCCGAGAATCGTTCAGTTTGTCTTGTTCGGACGCCAGCGTCCGGACTCGCCTGCTGATGGCATCTAGGTTGGCTGTCGATGCCTGGGAGAGGGTAGAGATTTGCTTTTCCATCGAGTCCAGAGTCGGCAGTATGGCCCGTGGGAGCCCGTCCTGGCCAGTCTCGGGCATCGATGAGGAGCTTATCCCCAGGACCTTTTCCAGCATCAGGAGCCGGCGATCAAAGTCGGCAGCCTTGGCCAAGGCGTGGCTCTGCTCATACGTCGGCGCGTAGGTGACGGTATATGTGCGGCCATCTGCCGTCGGCGTCTCGTCCGGTTTGGCGGGCTTTGGTTGAAATGAGGCAGCCTTGGTTGGTCCCAGCGCAGCGCCGATTCGGGTAGGGTTTGAGATGTCATCCAGGACCTGGCTGAGAGACGCCAATCTTTCGTCGTCAGGCGCGCCATCGCCCGCTCGTGCCGTCGATGCAGACTTTCGTTTCGCGTACTCCTCCTTGGCCTCCTCCACTTCCCGCCTCAACCTCGCAATCCTTCTCTCCAGGCTCTCTTCATCGTCATCGTCGGACAGATCTCCCAGCTCTTCGGTGCCATCCTCCAGTATGCGTTGGCGCCGGCTGGACGCCTTGTACGACTTGCGCTTTCCATCAACGCGGTCGGAGAAGTCCACCCCGGTCGCGTCAACATTGGCGGGTAGGAAGCGGGATCGGGCCTCGTTGATTCGTAGCCGGGAGCGTGAAATGGCTTGTGTCTCGTCGTCATCAACGTCGTAGAATTCATCGTCGGACTGGGCTCGATTCGCCGTCGTCTACGGGAGACGTAAGCAGGCAACCAAGTTCAACAGGGAGTCGAGCCAAACTCACCGGCACAGTAGAATTGTCGTCAGTCAGCTCTGGGGTTTCGTAAATATCCGGGGCCGAGTCCTACGCATGGTCAGCGTCGGCTTGGCCGCGCAGCGAGCGGAGAGCGGCGGTGGTTTACCAGATCAGGGAGACCTGCGTATTTGCGGTTGTGCGCCATCGTTGCTGCAGGGGCGGATCCAATCGACGCGACAACGCGCGGCGCAGCTTGAGCTGCAGCAGTTCGAACCCTTGCGTGCCGACGATGAGGAAGAGAGAGCTCCGTGAAACGACGTCGCCAGCTCGCAGGATTGAGGGTTGAGGCATCGAGTTGGCTGGCTTCCAGGGGCCCAGCTTTGCCATAGGCGTCTCGGACCCCTGTCCAGTCCAATGGTGGCCCGCCTGCCAATATCGGTGGGCCTGTCGCGTCTGTACCTCGACTTTTCAACACGTCCACCACCGCTGGTTCGAAGTCCTTACCCAACGTCGACAGTCCATCTGCTGCTTTGCACGTGGTAGCCTTCGGTGCGGCAGTCCGGAAAAGCCAGCCAACATAGCAGCTCCCGGCTGCAGGAGCATACAGGCCACGGCAAAATCTCAGCTCTGCAGCTGCTGAACGGCTCGCGACCCAAGGCACCCTCTTCCTGCGCTACCAGAGTGGCCGGCCTCTGCATCAGCTCCCGTATACCCGTCGGATGTCAATGTTGCAGGGGACGAGATATATCTATATATCTTAGCTCAACAGCGCATGAGCCGAGGCCGAGAGCATGTTTGGAGAAAGAATCGTTGGCATGAACCGCCGTCAAGAGCCGGCGCGACTACTGTCCATCGTCGGAAATAAGCGACGGCTGATCAAGGTTCCAAAAGCCTTTGACGACCCTCCCGTTTCCAGTGATGAGGAAGCGGGCGATGAGGCCGTGGCCGACCGTCATCGCGATGCTATACTCGCCAGCTCTGGTGGCTCAGGTGATGAGAGAACGGCGCGTGCCGGCATGAAGCGCACCGAT
>NRSZ01000484.1:0-22913 GCA_002901185.1 Tolypocladium capitatum | reverse complement strand
GTGATCCTCCGGCACAGTTACGACTCGGCAATAGTAAAATGTCGCCGAGGGCTATCGAGAAGATATCACTGGCCGTTCCTCTCTTCGACTGGACGGCCGTCTGCGGTCCATGTGGTCGCTCGTCCGCGGCGCTCGTGTCCACCCTTGCCGTCGCTATCGATGTAGCGGCCAGCTCGGAGCCTGTTTCCGGAGTCTTGCGTCGCGCCTCGGTTTCCTTTGCCTCTTGCGTTGTCGGCTCGGCAAAGGGTGAGGGCATGCCGCTCTTCAGCGCCGGAACGGGCTTCCGCGACGAGGACGGCAATAATGATGACGGTCATTTTACCGTGTGGATCCTATACGGCAGCCCTGCCACGGCAGAGACGAGCGGGCTTCAGATAGCTACCCAGCCTTCGCTCCAGCGGCTCCGGGACGAAGCGGCCGACGACGTCGTCTTCAGGCTTTGGACTGGAGTAATGGTATCAAAGACACTGTCAGACCTTCCACCCCTGAAGCCTGCAGAGCTTGCCGACTCACAGGCAAAGTTCCAGACCACATCCAGACTTCGATCCCCCCCACGCCTACCAAACATGCCCTTTGTCCCAAACGAGGCCAGCCCGGCACTCGGTCCTCGGCTTCCGGATCGCCATGCCACTTGGCTCCGGTGTTACCATTGTGGCAAAATACCACACGGCACCCGGATCCTCTGTCGGACTTGTTAACCTTCCCCGGAAGACTGGGGTTTTATAACGACGACAGTTACGGCCTCCCGTAGAAGAAGCGGTCGGGACCACCTGGACCACGAGCTTGTGGCCGTGTCTTCCATCCGTCGATGATTCGGTGCGCGGCTGGATGCTTGCTGGATATGCCAAGCAAGGGCTGAGGAGTTTAAGCAGAAACGTTACAAACCAAGAAAGGGAGAGAGACGGCATCGGCAGAGAGGGACGGGTCTCAATGGCCCAACGTTGCCTTTCCTGTTTGTTTATCAGTACATGTACCCAGATAGCTCTAAACGTCACTTCATCGTACGCAGACAGACAGAAACCCATTCAACGACAAGATGGCTTCTCATTCCTCGTGCCTCAAGCCCACCGCCTCGGCCTTCTCATCCGCCAGCCGGCACAGCGCCGCCCACTCATCGCCGCTGACGCGGCTCACGCTCAGCCGCGACTGCTTGAGCATCTGCATGTCCGCCAGCGGGCCGCCCGGCGCGCCCAGCTCGCGCAGCTCCCTGAGCGTCATGGGCACGGCGAACTTGCGGCGGAACGCGACGTGCACGAGGCTCCAGCGCGGGCTGGCGCGCGTCGAGGCCGGGTCGTAGTAGGGCGTGCCGGGGCGCCGGGCGCTTTCTGCGTGAGGCGTGAGCGAGGCAGTCGACGACGTAGGGGTTGCATCGTCACGATGGGGGACGGCGTACTGTCTTCGGAAAACTCCTTGACAATCTCCATGGTGCCCGCGATGCCGGGCTCCTTGCAGTTGGAGTGGTAAAAGAAAGCCTTGTCGCCCGCATTCATGTTGCGCATGTGGTTCCGTGCTGGCATTCACCTCCGTCAGTCCGATATCCCATGCGCTCGCACGGCAGGCTGGCATCCCACGAACCTGCATACGACCTGATGCCTACAGCCCCAAGTCAGCTCACGCTCGACGCTCGCGAACAAGGGTCCTCACCATCCCAGCCCTCGGGCTTCGTCTTGGCGCGCAAGTCGTCAATCGAGAAGCGCACGTCGACGCCGTTCTCGAAGCGCGTCTCGGGCTCCGCCTTCATGAGCCAGTACCACTCGCCGTCGTGCCGCGGCGCGTCCGGGTTGACGGCCGGGAGGGAGTCCACGTCCGGGTCCTCGGAGACGGCCCGTGAGCCGTTGGTGATGGGCGCATCGCTGGGTGGCTGGGCTTTGCTCGGTTGCTTGGGCGTTGCTGCTTTCTTGGCTGGGGCGGCGGCCTTGGGCTTCGCATCCGGCGCCGCCTTTTTGCTGCTCTCGCCCGTCTTGCCCTTCTTCCTTCCCGCCTTGGGCTCTGGCTTTGCTGTTTCCTTGGACTTGGCACTCGTTGGCTCGTCCGCAGCGACTGCAGCCGCCGCCTGGCGAGATGATCGTCGCTTGGGAACGGACTCCGTCTCTGCAGCGCCTCCAGCCGCTTCGGCGGCGCGTTTGCGGCCGGGCATTTCACTCTTCGGCGCGACCAGACTGCACTTTGACCTGGGGCATCTGGGATACCTGAAATAGTCGCCAAAGACCGAGGTGTAGCCTGTAAATTGATGATATTGGTGGTCAAGGAGCAGAGCAGCGGTTCGTCGCGTTCGCCCGTGGCGCTTTAATTGCGGATCCTCCCGTTGCCTTTCTGCGCCACTGCGGCTAAAACAACGACGTCTACCCTGTACGGAGTAACTTCATATCGCCATATGGATACTCCAGGCGCGTCTAAATATAAGCGCATTAAAAATATCTTTTAGCTTATTTACGTTACTCAAAAATATATTAGTCAATGCCCAAACTCGTCCGTGGCGTGTCACAACCTCAGTGGTAAGTAGTCCGTTCTAGTAGTACTTTGAGATTCCACCAGGCCAATGTATTGAAAGTCACCTCTCAGAACAGAACGTGACTACCTAGCTATCTGGCAGTGTATCACCATCGCAAAGCACAAAGCTGGGGCCTTCGCGCACTAGAGGGATGGGCGTCCATCGGGCAAGGCGGTAGCTATATCACAGACTCAAACCCGACTGACGGCAGTGTCTTGCTACAGCCAACAGTCTTGTACACCAATTCCGGGGCTGTCACTGCACTGTCGTGCCACTAAGGACGACGACGGATGCAAGCAGGGAGGCGGCTCATACTGACGGCGATAATGCCTACCTGCCCGGAACCTGGTACCGACTTCCAATCTATATTCGTGCAAGTGCAAGGAGTCGCACGGCGCTCCCGTGTTGCCGCTCCCGTGTTGCACAGCAGTAACGCGACACTGGACGACACAGAGGCCCCCAGCTATGACGCGGCTTGGGTCGTCGTGTAGGCATTGGGGAACTTGCACCACCAGCCTTGCCATGACGGCGGAAAAGTCGACACGTGGTGTTAGTACTCGATGGCATGTCGCAACTCAAAGCGATAGGCACGAATGAAGTAGCTGTCAACACCCATCCAATGTGTGGCAGACATGCCCTACCTAGTGCGGTGAGACCCGCAGAGTGATCTGTCCCAACTCGCGTCAGCCGGGCACCAGCCGCAATGACGACCAAGAGTAACAAGCTGGGAAAATAAGCAAAACGTAGAGCGTGCATCGTAATACAAGCAAGAGCCTTGTCCATTGACAGCTTCTGTGGCACCAACGATATCGTCGATGATGATGTAGCGCCGGCTGGTAGCAGCCGACCCTGGTGTGCCAGCCAGCCATCAACCACGACGAGGCAAAGGCTTGGAAGGGTGAATAAAAAGAGGCAGAGACTTCCGCGGCCACAGGGGGACACGTATCAACGATGCAAGGCGTGAGAAGCAGTGTCATGGCTTGATGGCAGTGGCCCGTGTCCCTCGCAGCAAAACGGCGGCGCCGGATAGGATAAACGGGTCGAGGCAATCTCAGGGGAACCGGAGCAACGACAGGGAAGAACTCAGTATGCGGGTCGTCAATATGCTTCTGAACGACGAAAGTGGCAAGAAGGGCGCAAGCGGGCATAAGAGCCAGGACGCGGAGACAGACGGGATAGGGTGACGTTCAGCTTGGGGTGCGCTGATTGGTCGAGAGCAAGCCGTTTAGTCCTGCAGGACCCGTTCGCATAAAGACCTGCTCCCCCCTCTACACTCCTCTTTCTCATTTTCTCCCCCTTCATTCTCCTTCTCACCTTTCATCGAGAAACGACCATAAAACACAGAGAAAGTCTGAAGTCACTTGACTCCCATCGACCCCGACCCCCGACAAACCCTGAACATAGTAAGACCCGCCTGCAAGCCGGCTATCTCACCAGCTGGCTATACTGGCGTCGTCACGAGGAGACCAAGACAAGAAGATTGCCGCATCGCCACCAAAACGTCCCAATGACCATGAGAATGACAGCGCTTGCTGTTGATCGTGCCGCTGGGCCTGGCAGTGCTCCTGGCAACCCTGCCACGGGAAGACAGTCCACTAGGCGCGTCGAGAGTGGACGGCGAGTGGCTCGAGATCACCGGACCACTGAGCATCTTTTCGAACCGACATCGGATAAGCCGAGACGTCGCGCGCATCACAGGGCAATTGCTGGCGGCGAGGTGGATGGCATGATGGTGAGCTTTCTGTCCGGCACTGGAGGAGGCTCGTCACGTGGCCTGCCAGACCCACGTGATACCGACTTCGTCCTGTTTGAACCTGAGCCCCCCGGCTGGAGCCAGGAAGCAAAATTCGGGCCGTCGTCGAACAGTCTGGGTGGCGCTTCGCTGCTGTACAATGGGGAGACACAGGCAGGTCGCCGTCGCCGTCCTCATCGTCGTCATCGCCAGACGACCCCTGGATCTCCACTGGCAGACCGGCACAGCGGTGTCATTCGTCAACTCGGCTCGTGGTGCGACGAGACTGCAGAGTCTCACAAGATGTCGCCCTGTGAGATGTCCAGCGACCTCGAGAGATGCCTCGCACCAATGACATCTCCCGAGACACCCTCACCGCCAATGTTGCCGGAGCCAGAATTCTCGCCCATGGCCACGAGCTTCGAGTTCTGTCTTTGCTGCGACAATGAAGGTGGCAGGATCGGCGAGTCGTGGCACATGACGGCGAGGGTCGAAGGGGATGCCAAGCGTGAGTGGCCTTGTCCCAACCGTGGTGGTGCCATGACAAGACCGTCAGGGCTGACTCTCACAGTGAACTGGGCCAAGGCGTACATTGAGAAAATGAGGACCGGTGGTACTCCTAGCAACTGGTGAGAACCAGATGCTGGCGGCGAATGCTTCGAGTGGCCTCGACTTATGAATCATGAAATTGCGTATTGTGGTGGCGTTCCGGCACTTTGGTTGCGCGAGGACCATTGTTAGGCCAGCCCCAAGACTCCGATCCGTAGCGGCAATATTAAAATGATGATCTCTTTGGCGTTGTGGAGAAGTGGCTTCATTTCGTCGAGTCGAGCTGGTATCCACGGCGTCGCGTCAATCGGGGCAGCGAGGTGCCTAATCATGGCAACGAGGTGCCCGCCCAGCGTTGTTGGTCCACGTCGGTCGTGCCAGCCGCCGTGATGAGCGCCGACGCACGCGACAAGTGACGGCCGTAAGAAAGACTGGGAGGACAGGTGCGTGCAGTCTTTGACGTTGGGGATTGATGATGGACCGCGGTATGAGGCTCGCGGCGCATGAGGTTGCCGCGTGTGAGGTTCGCCAGGTTGACAAGGCGTCGAGAAGTGGGGACGGCGTTGCTGCCTGCTGAATGGAGTTTTGCGCCTCAGGCATCAACGTGGCCGTCATCACAGCCCAAGCCGGGCATCAACTCACAATGCTCATCAGTAAAACGCTCAAATACCCGTGCATTTAAATGCAAGTTGCGTGTTTGCCATCATCATCGTATGAAAATCTATGATGCGTCAAGCTATGCCACCCATCTGCATTCGAGCCCCGCCTTACTGGTCAGTGCCCGCTCGCGGCTGATTTCGACATATATACGACGAATGTCTTCAAAGGGCATATGCAGCCCTCTCACACAGCAGGCCACGTCTACCGCTCCAGCCTGCCAGCCCGAGACGTCTCGTCCCTGGCCTCCTTCAAAAATGGCACCAGCATTGTCCCGCCCGTCCCCGTCAGCTCGTCGTCCCCGTTACGCTCCGACGACGAGCTGGCCAGGTTCTGCCGCGCCGCGCCCTTCCACGGCTGCTTGGAGGGCAGGATGATGTACCGCGTCACGATCTGGATGTGCTTGTTGCGGAAGCCGCCAAGCGCCTCGGTGGCCGCCGTGTAGGCGTCGCGCAGCCGCCGCTGGTCGTCGGTGGTGGGCGCCACGAGGGCCAGCTCGCGGATGCTGCCCGCGCGCGCGACGTGCACGAGGAACCGCCGGTGCGGGCCTGGCATGTACTCGCGCACCTCGGCGTGGAAGCTCTTCTGGCCCGCGCTGCCGTGCGTGTGGTGCTCGACGCCGAGGACCACGTCGAAGAACTGGATCAGCGAGCTTTGCCCGTTGCTGCCACCGCGCAGCTGCCGCCACTCTCCCTTGCCGTCGCCCTCGTCATAGAAGACGCCCCGCGGCAGTCCCGCGGCCTCCATGTTCTTGCTGCCGGCCAGGAAGGGGCGGATCTGGTGGTAAAATGTCATGGGGTCGCACTTTTCGTACATTCTCTCCAGCAGGGCGCCGACGCTTTGGATGCACGCCCGCAGCTCGCCGAGAGCGTCGGCGATTGCCTGGTAGTCGCGAGTCTTGACGGCCTCGAGGGCAACCATCATGGTCTGCAGGGTGCCCGCGGCCTTGGCCTCCATGGCGGCGCTGATGAGGAGGAACCACGACTCCGACTCGGTGCCGGTAAAGGAGAAGAGCGTGCTGAGGTCCTCCGGGTTGGAGAAGTCATCCCCCGTGCAGGAAAAGTTCCAGAGATTGGCGCCGGCGTAGGTGAGGACCGGCGGCAGCTCGAGGTGCTCCGATACGCGGAGAAAGGGGAGAGTGATTTGCGGTGGTAGAATCTGCAAAGGTCAGTCAGCCATTCGTCTCTCTCACATCGGGGGCGATGCTAGGAATGGGGTCATGCCTCGTCGGGCTTGTCACCGCCCCAGACGTGTGCATGGGTCATGTACGCCAACATCGAATACGCCCTCCGCCATTCCGACTCGGACCTGAGGCGGTCTGTTGACAGGACGGGGAGCTGCGCGACGGACTCTCGGATACCATCCGTCTGGATGAGCGTCGGCAAGTGCTGGACGACGAGCTCCCAGGGCTCGTAGTACGGGTCGGAGAGGATCTTGGGCGGGCTGTGCTCGGGGAGGAAGGCGTTTCTCGTGACGGCAAACTTGCACAGGTCGACGGAATGCCTCCCGTTGCGGTGTGCGCCGGCGAGGACAGCGTGGGGAGACATGACGCAGCTCGATGTGAGGTGGTGAACGGCGGCCGAGTGTGTTCAAGCGTCGCTTTGCGAGATGTAGCGGATGGGCGGGTCAATCACGAAAGCGGGATGGAACGGCAGGATAATATATCCATTCCTTCGATGTTCGATACGGCTGTCCCTGCCCATCCGCGGATATCATCCCATCTCAGAATCCACTTCTGCGCGTCATCCGTGCCGTGTCAACCCGCCATCCGATCCGCTCCCGGCAGGCCTCCCGTCTTCCGAAGCGGTGGGCTTCGTAAATTGCGAGCACCCGCTGACGGGACGACATCTGCAAGGCACTCGTGGCCTCCTGCAAATCCTGCGAATCAATCCCACGGACGGCGGCCGAAACGGGCAAAACGCGGGCGCAGGAGGCTTCGGCTGGCCGCGGCGTTCGGAAGACGGAAGTTCGGAAGCGGGGGAGCCGCCGTCGACTTCCGAGTGGGGCCGCGAGGGTCAGCCGCAGCCGCTGCCGTTGCCGCTGCCGTTGCCGCTGCCGCTCTGAGGGGGTGATACGAGCTCAGGCACTTCCCCGACGCACATAAAGTGGCCTGGACTTCCCCGACGATGCGGTCTCTGGGTCGCCGCCTCCAGCCAGACAGGACGCGCTTCATCTCACTCTCCTCACTCTCACTCTCCTCACGCTCACTCTCACCCCCCCTCTCGCCCTCGTCGTCCCCCGCCTGCTCCCGCTCCCCCTTCCACAGCTCACCGTCCGTCGCCGCCAAGAGCACAGCATCCATGGACCTGTCCGCGTGCGTCGACCGGCTGCGGAGCGGCGCGGCCCACGAGTTCCCAGCCGACGCCAGCTCGGTGGCGTTTGCGCGGCACATGGACTCGCAGGACAAGCTGCGGCACCTCCGCGATGAGTTTGTGCTGCCGAGCAAGGCGTCGCTCAAGAAGCGGGCCCTGGACGGCACCATGCCGGGTGGGCAGGCACGTCCTCGTCAGAGGAGGGATGGGATGCTGACATGCGAGGGATAGAACAAGCTGCGGTCGTGAATGGCGTCAACGGAGACAAGGCAGAGCCGACGAGCGACGGCGACGACGCCTCGTCGCAGCAGTCCCTCTACTTTGTCGGAAACTCGCTCGGCGCGCAGCCCAAGGCCGTGCGCGAGTACATCAACGCCCACCTCGAGACGTGGGCGTCCATCGGCGTCAACGGCCACTTCACCGACATGGCCAACTCGCCCCTGACCCAGTGGCAGGACCTCGCCGAGGACTGCGCCAAGCGGTCCGCCGACATCGTGGGCTCCGCGCCGCACGAGATCGTCATCATGAACACGCTGACGGTCAACCTGCACCTCATGATGGCCAGCTTCTACAGGCCGACGGCCGAGCGCCACAAGATCATCCTCGAGTGGAAGCCCTTCCCCAGCGACCACTACGCCGTCGAGAGCCAGGTGCTCTGGCACGGGCTCGACCCGCGGAAGAGCATGGTCAAGATCGAGCCCGACGGCGGCGGCGCGCTCATCACCACGGACAAGATCCTGCGCACCATCGACGAACACGCCGACGAGACGGCGCTGCTGCTGCTGCCGGGCATCCAGTACTACTCGGGCCAGCTCTTCGACATGCCCCGGATCACCGCCCACGCAAAGGCCCGCGGCATCGTGGTCGGCTGGGACCTCGCCCACGCGGCGGGCAACGTCGAGCTCCGGCTGCACGACTGGGACGTCGACTTCGCCTGCTGGTGCACCTACAAGTACATCAACGCGGGCCCCGGCGCCATCGCCGGCGCGTTCGTGCACGAGAAGCACGGCAGGGTCGAGTGGGCGGCCGGCGCGGACCGCCCGACGTACCGCCCGCGCCTCATGGGCTGGTACGGCGGCGACAAGAGCGTGCGCTTCGACATGGACAACCGGTTCGTGCCCACGCCCGGCGCCGCGGGCTACCAGGCCTCGAACCCGAGCGCCGTCGACCTCGCCAGCCTGTCGGGCGCGCTGTCCGTCTTCGGCAAGACGAGCATGCGCGACCTGCGCTCCAAGGCGCTCGTCCTGACGGCCTACGCCGAGCACCTCCTGAACCAGATGCTGGCCGAGACGGCCGGCGACGGGCAGCCGCCGCTGTTCACCATCATCACGCCCGCGGACCCGCTGCAGCGCGGCACCCAGCTGAGCGTGCTGCTGCGCGCGGGCCTGCTGGACCGCGTCGCGCGGGCGCTCGAGGACAACGGCGTGCTGTGCGACAAGCGCAAGCCCGACGTGATCCGCGTGGCGCCCGTGCCGCTGTACACGCGCTTCGAGGACGTGTGGAGGTTCATGCAGGTGCTCAGGGGGGCGCTGGGCCTGTAGAGGGCATGATGGATTGAGCCGGCGGAGGTGACGAAGAGGAGCGGCCGGCCGGCCGACTTTCATGCCTGGGGGAGGTGGAGGATACACCGCAGCGAGGAGGCAACATGCGGTTCGGATGAACCATAAATGGCATTTAGTCCATAATACAACATTGATACACCAAAAGCAGGACGCTCGATGAGGGTCCAGGGGCATGGGAGCCCCTGGGAGAGTCATGCCCCTGGGATAGCAAGGAAGCAAGCAAATCGATTACGCGGTATGCTACACATTATCTGCATCAACGATGCCCTCACCACCGTCCTTGTTCCTTTCCGATCCTGCGTCTGCGTCCCCGAGTCCACACCTCCACGATGCCTCCGTAATGCCGTTGGTCTTCTCATCACCGTGATGCCTCGACGTCCTTCCTTCACCCGCCTCCGCGTTAAATATCGCCATAATGCCTCCACGTCTACCACCCCTTGATCAGCAACCCCTTCGCTCGCCTCCTCGTTAAAAATGGCCCCATATATTGAAATTCGTTCTCCTGAACGACGGCGGGTATTCAACAAGAACTACGCCGGGCTCGATGGCCGAAAGGGCGTTGATGAGTTTGTGTATCGTCATGCCCGGGAGGGTGCCCTCCTCCTCGTCGCCCGGCCAAGGAGGTGATCCGCATTGGAGGAATACACGCAGCGTGCGGTAGAACAGCCAGACGTTGACGGGAGGTCCGCCGTATCTTCTGAAGATCGGGTTATACCCCTCGTGAATTGCAATCACCTCTGTCTCGGTAGGGGTGTAGAAGATGCGGGTGATCGTATGAACGATGCCAACGTTATCGGCGAGCGCCGGGACCCAGGTCCACGTCGGCCAGATGCTGCCGGTGTTGAGGTACATGTGATCGAGACGGTAGTTGTGTCGTTGCCTGGCTGTGCGGGCCATCATGTCCTTCACTTCGGCGTTGAATTGCCGGTTGACGAAAGGAGGAGAGAGGCGGGAAAGACAAAAGCGAGAAGAGATGGGTAAGAAGAGAGATAGGAAAGGAACGAGAGTGAAGATGTTGCCCAGGGGGGGATTATATATGTTTTCTAAAAGACTTCGATCCTAAAAGACTTCGATTATAGTTTCCGCCATTTATTCAAGGTTGTGGCATAATTTAAGCTCAGACTCTCGAAGGTGCTGCTAAGGCAGACATCCACATCGACTTGGACAATATAAACCAGCCCCATCATAGGTAGTGCGCAAGATCAATGCCCCCTCCGGCCTCGAGTAGCGGAAACAGGTTCAGCGCCGAGCTCGCATCCCCGTCGTTTCCCAGGCCACCGCTCCAGTAACCCATATCGGGCGTCTGCAACAAACCTTCCGCCAGCCCCGGAAACGCCGCGTCCACGTCCCCCAGGCGACCAGGCGATTCCACGACGACGCCATGCGGGCCCTGGCGCTGCAGAAACACGCGATGGTCCGCGACGTGAGGCCTGTTCCTGGCGCCGCCGCCGCCGCCGCCACCGTAGTTTCTGCCTCCGTAGCCCATCGGCGGTGGCGGTGCCCGCGCGGGACTCCCCGCACGGACAACGGACGACGCCTCGTCCCCCGGCGAGCCGCCCCGGGGCCGCGCCTCGGACGGCGGCGGCGGCGGCATCAGGCCGAAGAGCTGGCTCGAGTTCTCGGTCCGCCGCCGGCGCTCCTGCAGCTCGCGCCGCTCCAGGTGCTCGAGCGCGGTGCTGAGCAGGGACTGCGCGATGAGCGAGTACTGCGTGGCGTGGCCGTCCGTCTTGGAGAAGTGGTCGAGCGCCTGGATGGCCATGCGGCTGTGCGTTTCCAGGACGCGCCCGAAGCCGCCGAGCAGGCCGACGCCGAGGACGAGGGACGAGGCGAAGAGCCAGGATCTGGCCCGGGGGTGTCAGTCAGTAGACAGACGGCGTCCCATCCGGCCTTGTTCGGGGGGCGACGTACACCATCAGGGGCACCCGCCCGTTCAGGACGCCCCTGTCTATCAGCTCCAGGACCGGCTCGACCATCAGGCTCGCCGCATCTATGCACGCGTCCGCCAGCTTGGACTTGCCCGACGGCGACGGCGGCCTGCTCGCGCCCGCCGGGCCCTCCGACAGCCGCCGGCACAGCTCGTACATGAGGAACGGGCGCGAGACGAGCATCACGGCGTAGTAGTACGACGACAGCACCTGGCACGCGCCGACGACGCGCGCGTCGTCGTCGTCGTCGCCGCGGCCGCGCGGCCGCGCCATGACGTCCTTGAGCCGCCGCAGCCAGCGCGCCGACCAGTCGCGCAGCTGGTGCGAGATGCCCTCGGTCAGCTGCAGCGAGATGGTGCGCCGCGAGTAGACCTCGAGCACGACGCCCTCGGTGATGAGCAGGATCTGCACCGACGCGTTGAGCAGGTCCACGGCCTCGCCGCCGTCGGCGTCCCGGTACGGCACCGTGCAGTCCACGTCGGACGTCGCGGGCGGCCTGCCCATGGAGACGCTGAGGAAGAGGTCGACGACGCGGAGGCTCTTCCACAGCCGGTCGCGCTGCCTGTGCGCGCCGTGGCCGAAGCGCGCGTTGACCTCGGTGCGGTGCACGCCGATGGAGTAGGCCGCGCGCACGGCGACGCCGAAGAAGAGGAACGCGCCGTTGATCTGGCACGAGCAGAGCATGTAGACGGTGATGAGGGCAAACGCCTGCACGGTGCCGACGCCGAGGCTGCCGCCCAGCGCGCCGTAGGCCCGGTCGCGCGCGTGCTCGAAGTACGCGCGCGCGAGCTCCTCGTCGTCGGTGAGCCGGCCGATGGCGAGGACGAGGTAGTTGACGACGGAGGCCATGTCGTCGGGCCCGCGGAGATCCGGGTGGTCGGCCCACAGCAGCAGGTCGTCGAGCAGCCTGCCGTTGTCGAACAGGTCGACCAGGCTCGTCGTCGCGGAGAGGTAGGCCGCGACGGCGCCGGCGACGTCCACGGGCCGCACGGGGGGCGGCATGCCGCGGTGCTGCTGCTGCTGCTGCTGCTGCTGCTGCCGGCGCTCCCGGTTGGCGTACCCGGCGGGCGCGTTCTCGAGCACCGAGTACCTGCTCGACTCGGGGGCGAATGCGTTCTGCCCGACGCGGCTGGTGACGAGCTGCCGGACGGACTGGAAGAACGACAGGGGCGCGCAGTCGCCGACGAAGACGAGCTTGCCGTGCGCGTCGCAGAGCAGCCGGGCCTCCCGGGGCACCTCGGTGGTGTCGTCGTCCGCGGCCCCGACGCATCCGGACGCCAGGTTCGGCGACGCCGCCGCCGCCGCCGCAGCTCCCGACGAACCATCCCCGCCGCGAAGCTCCGGCGCCGCCGAGCCCGAAGCGCGGGCCCCCGATGCCGGGACCGGGACCGCCGCCCGCGGCGCTCGCGAGGCCCGCCTCTGCGGCCTGCCCCGGCGCTGCGGCGAGTAGTGGCACGCGCCGTCCCGCTGCCGTCCCGCGCAGTATCCGCAGGGCAGCCTGCCGTCGCACCTGACCTTGCGCGCCTTGCAGCCGTCGCAGGCGTTGGCGATGCGGCTGCGGATGTAACGCGACGGCGACGGCGACGCGGTTGCTCCCTGTGCCGCGTCAATGTCGCTGGCCCTGGCGGAGTCGTCCATTGCCGTCGTTGGCCACGGCTTCGGATGTCTTGTCTTGTGCGCGGGTGCGCCGACCGGCAATCGTATCATGCGGCCGGCTGTGTGACGGTGAGAAGCAAGTCGTCGGAAGCACTGTGGCGCGGATGTTTTGGTCTTTGGCGGAGCCGGCTGCCCCGCTCCGTCCCGTGTTTTTCCGGGAGCCGCCGGAAGAGCCGCCGGCAACGTCAACGCAGCTCGGGAACAGGGAACATAACACGAAAGCGTGAAATATACAAATCTCGGAACAGCAAAGCAAGTCGCGGCTTGACACCCGGCATCTAAACTCAGCTTGGAGGCTCGTTGTCTCTCAAACGCAAGGTGCTGTTGAGGCGTACCGCTTGTTCTCGCAGGCGTACGTCGGTGTGCAACGATCCATCGTGAATACATTCATCTAACAGGTGCGCCTCCCAATTACTACGTATTCACCACTCACTCGCACATGAGCGCAGCATCCTATGCAAAGCCCTTCAACGCCGGTAACCCCCCCCCGAAACACCCATCGTCCAGCGCATCGGCCCGGGGGGGATATGTGCCAGTACAAGAAGGACAGTCAAGTCTCAAGCCCTCACCAACCGGTCGAGCCGGCCAGGCTCATCGCCACCCCGTGCCCCCCCCGGTCTCCTGTCGCCCTTGTCCCGCGAGCGTCGCCCCGACACTGATAGTGACGCGACGGGCCGCCTCGTCGCGGTCGCGCGGGCTCCCCGAGCCGTCCAGCCGCACGCTGCCCCCCATGTTCATCCGCCCCATGTTCATCCGCCTCGCTTGCCCGGCCGTGAAGCTGCGCTCGGCCTTGAACTCGGTCGGCGAGCACGTCAGCGGCGGGCTGCGCCGGCGCTCCAGGCTCCCGCGGCGATGGCGCGAGATGCCGTTGGTGCTGCTGGCCAGGGTCGGCGCGGGCATGCTCGGTCGCGGAGCCGGCCCAGAGGCAGAGCCGACCGACGGGATGCGTTTGGCATTAGCCGCCGCCGCCGCCGCCAGGGCGCTCATTCTGCGGCCCTTGTCCTTCTTGGCCAGGTTCATCGCGCTGCGGAGCTTGCGGGCGTCGATGGTACTGCACTCCGAGTCCGACCCTGCGTCGGGCGTGCCTTGCCGCTGCTGGAGCGGCGTGTTCTCGTCCACGACGATCGGTCGTGGCAGTCTGGGGCTGAGTCTGGCCCGTGGGACGGGCAGGGACGGCGGCGACAAGTTGCCGGCCTTGGCGGCGTCCAACGGTCGCAGCGGCGATGACGACGACGCCCTCTCCGGCACGGGGGAGCTCGACGACAGCCTCAGGCTCAGGGTCGGCGGCGCCGGAAGCGGCGATCCTCCTCGTTGGCTCGGTGCCCTCCAGCTCTTGGACAGGAATCCAGCCTGGAACCTGCTGGCTTTCGACGACGTGAGGCTCGTCGCCTCGGGCACCTCCGGGCTCGGGCTCGAATCAGCCTCCTCGGTCGGCTCCTCTGCCGTCAGATCGTCGGGCCCAACCACGAGCACGGGAGCGGCAGCCTGCTCGGGAGAAGCCTTGGCCGGGGAGGAATCCTGAAACTTCTGCGGCGTCTTCGCAAAGTCTGCCAGGGTGCCGTCCTCGGACTCGTCGTCCCTCCACCTCACGCCGCGGCTCTTGGTCTTCTTAAGCGGCGTGAAGCTGATTCCCTTCCTCGCCGTGCCAAGGGCCCTACGCCTTCGCGGCGACGACTTCGTGGGGCTCGCAAAGACGTGCTCCTTCTGCACCGCCCCGAGCGCCGGCGGAGCGACGGGCCGGACGTACGAGGCCGCCGTCTTCTTCCTCTTGGGAGTTCCTCGGCGCGTGGGCGGGAACATCTCCACCACGGGCAGCGAGCCGTCGGGCCTGACGACCTGGGAGGCGGCCGCGTACCCCGTCTGGAGCAGTCGGTTAATGATCTCCTTGGCGCGGGCCACGGCGCTCTGCTCGTCCATGGCCAGGGTGTCGGACAGGGAGGTCAGGATGTCGAACTGCGCCGTCAGCAGCATCTGCATCACGGCGGCGTCGCCGGCCTTTTCTTGCTCCAGGACCTCGCGGTAGGCCTCGCGGTTGAAGTTGGACTTGAGCAGTTCCGCCTCGCGAGCCAGGCTGGCCTTCTCCCCGGTGTCGGCGCCGTCGATGCCTTCGAGCTGCGCGAAGCTGTGCGACAGTGCCGTGTCGAGGGCGCGCTCCCAGGTGGCCTTTTCCAGCTTCCGGTGCATGTGCTGCCGGCTGTTCTCCAGCTCGACGAGGATGCCCCGTGCCGTCTTCCGGATGGACGTCAGGTTCTGCGGCATGGCGTCGTCGCCTCGCTGCTCGCAGATGGTGTCGAACGCCGCGATCCAGCCCGCCAGCAGGCCGATGCGTCGCTCAAAGGCCTTGAGCTTCCTCATGCTGGCGATGCGCTCCTGGCGCTCCGCCGCCGAGTTGTCAAAGGCCACCCGCAGCCGCTGCATGCCCTCGCGGGCCACGCAGTCGCGCTTCTCGCACTGCTTGCGGAACTTGGCGAAGAAGGTGTTCTCGGCGTCCTTTTGCTGCGCCTTGAGCTCGTTGATGAGCGCCATCTGCTCGTCGATCTTGACCAGGAAGTCCTTGACGTGCCGGTTGACGTTGAAGACGTTGCGCGTCACCTTGGTCTGGATGTTCTTGGCCCGGTTCGCGTACCGCAGCGTGTTCTGCGTCTCGTCAAAGTGCGCGCTCGACGGCGAGACGCAGACGATCATGACCGTCTTGCAGTTGCCGCCCAGGGAGAACTTGAGCAGCCGCGTGAGCTTGCTGTTCCGGTAGGGCACGTGGCCGCGCTGGCGTCGGTCGCAGAGGGCGTTGATGCAGCTGCCGAGGGCCAGCAGCGACTTGTTGATGTTGGCGCCCTCGACGAGCCGCTCGCCGCGGTTCTTGGTCACCGACGCACGTTCCGAGCCCGCCAGGTCGATGATGCTGAGCGTCGCCATGGTGTGCGGCTCGTTGACGTCGGCGTTTCGGTCCTTGAGCGCCAGGTTGACCTGCAGCACGGCGTGCGAGCGCGACGACGTGGCGTTGGCCTCGGTCGGCGACACGGTGCGGTACTCGTTGCCCTGGACAATCATGTCCATGACCTCCTGCACGTCCTTGGGGTGGTGGCTGGTGAGCCCCGGCACCGTCACGGCCTGGTTGCTGTCCTCGCGGAGCATCAGGCCGGCCTTGCTGCCGCCGGGCACGAGC
The DNA here is from genome assembly GCA_002901185.1 of Tolypocladium capitatum. NCBI lineage: Eukaryota > Fungi > Ascomycota > Sordariomycetes > Hypocreales > Ophiocordycipitaceae > Tolypocladium > Tolypocladium capitatum. Next base: position 6,866 of record NRSZ01000484.1, on the reverse strand, counting down.
AGGTCGCGGATCGTCTCGTTGTAAATCTCCAGGTAGCTCAGGCTGAGCTCCGTCGTCTTCTCCGAGCTCCGTTCTTCAATCTTCTCGAACAGCTCCTGCATGGTCAGGAAGATGATGCCGGGGTGCTGCGCCGTGCCCGTGATGGTGTGCGTCTTTCCGCAACCCGTCGCACCGTACGCGAAGACGGTGGCATTGTAGCCGTCGAGGACGCTGTCGAGCAGGCTCTTGGTGGTGCCCTCGTAGACGTCGGACTGCGTCGTGTTGTCGTCGAAGACGCGGTCGAAGGCGAAGACCTGGTCCTTGACCTTTTTCGATGTCGGGATGACGGATCGGGAGAATCGCTGGACGGGGCTGTCCTCGGGGGGGTCAAAGACTCTGCGGCATCGGGCAGTCAGCTTCGGTCCTCGACGGGGTCCGGACAGCCACGTCGCGTGCTTACAGGCATCGGTCGTCGACGACTTTGATGACGCTGCGGAGGCCGCGTTGGTGGAGCTTGGGCGTTGGAAGACCGGCCAGGGAGCCATCGCCCAGGAAGAGGGTGTTCTCGTCCGTCTTTTGTCTGCACGCCCGTCAGCATCTCGCACCCGCGAGCATCGTCCCATACGGAGCGGGGTCCTACAGCTGCGCAGCTTCGCGAATCGTAAATGGCCGTACTCGGACTGGGACGTGATGAGCGGTGGGCTTCTTGCATCGGGATGCACGATGCTTACCGGCCACCGTGATGGACGACTGCCCCGAGTCGGCCATGGCAGGCTCGCGCTCTCCGGTTTCTGTCTCGCGCTGCTGGATGGTGGCACGCCCTCTTCGCCGCTCGTCCGATCGTCTCTATCGCGTGTTGTTCAGGCGGCCGTGGCGCGTCGGCGGTGGGCGGAGGCGTGAACGCTGAAGCAAAACAAGGGGAACAGCGCAGCACGGCAAAACAAAGCGCGCCCGCAAGGCTGTTGTCCCCCAGAAAGCTCTAATCGTGAGAACAATGCTCGGCGTCGGGGCGGCTTCGGAGGCGGGAGTGGACGGAAGAAATGCCAAAGAAAAAAGCGCGCCAGTGTTATGGATTCGACAGGAAGCTATTATTATCAGAGTGACGTGCCATCGCATTCTCATTTGTTGATTCACCCCGGACGCTCGTTGCTGTGGCGACGAAAATGCCTGGACTTGTCAGGGTGGAGTGGAGCGGCCTACCCTGGAGTTGTTGTCTGTCACTGACTGCATGACTCGGTAGATGTCCACGCACCGAGTAACGGCAACAAGTGACGGCAACAAGTGAAGGCAACCAACCAGTCGAGGTGCAGGGTTGACACCCAAGCACGGCACATCAACAATCCACAAAAGTCGGCATGCACGCATCTCACCCTCACTCGAGCGTCCGCAGTGCACGAGAAAGTTTGGCTTCACGATTGCCGCTAGCCATCTTCCAGCAGCACGTCACATTCTATGCTCATACTGTACACACAGCCTAGACGCCCAACCTGAAAATCAAAGAAAACGTGACCGACCGAATGACCCTTTTACCTCGTGCGTGCGTGCGTACGTGGTATCCAGTAGTAGATGAATCTCCCATCCTCTCGTCGTCTCCCCTCGATGCGCATAATCTCAAGCCGCGGCCTGCGGATCGAAGGCGTACCGCGCCATCGCCGCCATCCTCTCCTCGGGACTGATCTCGCTGTCCTCGTACACCATCTTGCCCCTCTTCTCCTTCTTTGTCTTCTTCTCGCCGTCCTCGCCGTCCTCTGGCTTCTGGGCTGGCTTGATGCCCGCCTCCGCCATGCGGATCATCTTGTCGATGTCGTCGCCCGGCGCGGTGCCGTGGACCCTACCTTCAGGCCGCTGCGGCAGGCCGGGTGGAGGGCCCAAGCTGCCTGGCCGTGCGGGCAGCGAGCTCGCGGGATAGCCGTAGGATGGCTGGCCGTGTGTGGCGTGTCCGGGGGGGCCGGGCTGCTCAAAGCCCTGGTGTGGCTGCTGATATTGGCCGTCCTGCAGCACCAGTCAGTACCTTCGCAACGAGACAAACATCCGACGCGCCACATCCAAACACGTACGTATTGCCTAGGGACAGCATTCGCCGGGGCGGTGACGTTTGCGGTTCCATTCGCAGCCGCCTCGCGCTCGGCCTTCTTCATCACGCGCCACGCTCTGACCCTCGCGAGGAGCTCCTCCTTGGTCTCCATCTTGATCTTCTTTCTCGAGTTCTGGTGCGTCTGTCCGGGTAGCGGGTTGCCCGTCGCGATTCGGCGCTCCTCCTGCGCCTGGTAGAAGGTCTGGATGATGCGGTTGCGGTGCTGGTCGATCATGTCTTGCGGGACGCCCTCCATGCCAAAAATCTCCACGTCCAGCCCTTGACGGTTCGGGAGCGCATTCTCGACTTGGTGGAGCGTCTCCTTGTGGACCTGGTTCATGTGCACGGCGAGACCTTGATGATGCGAAACAGCGTAAGCGCCTCGTACTCGTTTGCCTGCTCGGCGAGCCGCAGAGGGATTGGGTGGGGAGGTTACCTCCGGCCGTGTTCAGACGTCGGCCGCATCGGTCGCATTTGAAGTGCTTCGCCTTCTGGTGGGAGGTGAGGAGCTTAAGGTCCTCAAAGTCTCGCTCGCCTTGCGACCAAGCGTGTTAGCAAAGCCAGGTCCCTGAAGCTCGGGTTGTGCGCGCGCCGTACAGTAGTAGCACCACGGCCGGGCGAGGACGTCCTCGACGTCCTGATGCCCGCGCTTCTTCTTCCCCATGCTGGGCGAGGGCGGTGGGGGGCGGGGGACCGCGGATGGAGGGGATTCGGCGGGTTCGTCGATGAGGGCGCGACGTGCGGCGCGGAGGAGATTCGAAGCTCGAAATCGAAGCACGCAAACGTGTGAAGCTTGATGGAACTGAACATGTTGGAAACGACGGCTTCATCCGAATTTCCGCTTAGGTAATAATCGGTCCCCACAACGGCCAGCTGCCAGCCAATCCGGTCCCGGGACACCGCTCACGTCTCAGCGTCGACGAGCTGAAGGTCTGGTCGAAATATTACCTCGTAGTAAACCTCTTGGTTTATTACGAGCTCTGATGCTCTGTCAGAATCCTCTCCTTGTCTTACAAACGGAGTGGGTGTCTATATGGGCTCGATTTGGCTGGCGCAGATGTCGCCACAACCCTTTTGGTGTGCGAGGCCCCAACCTTGCAATTCCTCGCAATTCTGCTCTTTCACAGTTCGAGCTGCATCGAGATTCTATAAAGGCCAATGCATTCCAGGGTGCCTCCCAGAACGCGCTTTCTAGTTGGCTACATTATAACCGTTGCAAGGCAATGGAGCGGAGGGCATGGAGGGTATAAGTGGGCGTCCAAGTCCGCGCTTTTGTCCTCCGTTCCCAGACTGAATCTTGTCACTATCCAATGTCCCCTCTCCTTGCACAACCCAGTTCTTATGCACCCAATGACTATCCAAGATATCCTCACTCTTCTTGTCAGCAGTGGTGGGGACCGAGTTATGATTTCATGATTCGAAGAGAGCTTGATTCCTATCCAACTGAGGGGGTAATAAGAGGCGTTCTTTATAGGTAAGAAATGGGATCTGAGGCTTCTAGCAGCGAGGTCGGTGATACCGTAAGGCGTTTTCTCACCTTGGCGTTGGATGCGACTGCTGCAACGGCATCAAGCCCTACCGCCTCAGTGCCTCCTACCAGGACAAATTCATCGCCTTCATTCATGGCCTGGGCAGCCTTACCCCGAGATCCCTCCGAGTAACGCGGAGAAGCCACACCTCGCCAGGCTCAGTCCCTTGCCGCACAGCTCGTCCAAGAACGGGGGCACAGGTAGGTACAACAGCTACAGGTGCGAGGCGCACAACCAGTTCTTCGAGGTCAACATCTAGGAAGAGGACCTAGTCAACAAGCACCACTGGCGCACCACTGGCGCCCCAACATTGCCCGCGCAGCAGGCTTGATTGATCTGCGAGGAAGGTGGTAAATATACGCTTGAAATTGCTATGCGCAGATTCTCTATCCCCTTCAAGCCCAATCGCTACCTAGAAGTAGTCTAACGTACAAGTCTTGAAACAAATACACGAACGGCTTGGGTATACATCCGCGCAGTATCCAATGTAGAAATATGTACCCCATGCTCCAAGAAACGATGCCATGATATTCCGTTAAACATGGCAGTTTGGTACATCCCCCAACGCCGGGCGTGGTAATACACGCGACTGCAGCTGCCGCCAAACACGCGCAAAGCCCCCAGGCACTCAAGACGCTCACAAAGGCCCCAGGCACCATGGGTTCAGCCTTGCGTGGCGTGGTTGTACATAATCAACGGCCATATTTCGCCCGGCGGGATCATATCCCCGGTTGCTTGCCCGACCGTGCCGTCGGCCAGGATCGAGCCCAGAGGCCCTCGGTCAGGATCCCCGAGCGTCAGCAGCGCGTCGGCGCCGTACCGGTCCTGGCCGTTGGCGATGGCGGCGGTCCAGTCGTGCCAGGTGTTCCCCCGGCCGGTTTGCCACAAGATATCGCCCGGAGATTGCGTGGGGACGTGCTGCGCCGGCTGCGAATCAAACGCCGCCATGGCGGTGGGTTGCGCAGATGCACCTAGCATGGCCGCTGCGGCGGGAGCCATGTTGTAGAACATGGCCGGCTCCGATTGATAGGTAGACGCGGCTGCGTCGCTCCGGGTCTGATCCCCGTAGGCCAAGGCAGGATATGGCGCCTGGCCGACGAGGCCGCACTCTTGATAATACCCCTTCTGTTGCCCGCCTACCTGGGCCGTCCCGTTGGGTGCCCCTGCGCTCGCGCTCGCCCGGCTTGCTTGGTAGGCGGATGTCGGTGCCTCCTCCTGCTTGATGGGGGCTGGCGCAGGGGGCGACGGCTTTTTGGGCTCTTTTCGTCGCATGTCGTGCTCTATCCAGCTGATGGTTCGTTCGATGATCTGCGATATCTGGTTGCTAATCCCTTGTCCACAGCCTTGTGACGGCGTCAGCGGTTGCCGTCATTCCATTTCCGGGGAACACGTACCCATAGACAAGCCCGTCTCGTTGAGGATCATTATCCAGATCTTCATATCTTCTCGCAACTGCGCCACCGCGTCCGGCGTCGTCTCGAACCGTCTCTCCCAATGCGCGACCAGCATGGAGAAGATGCACACGCAGTATATGGACATCTGGTACCACGTCGTGTCCAGCGCCTTGACCCTGCACAGTTGCTGCGCGCAGGCAAGGAATTCGCGGGCAGTCTCTTCGCAGATGCGCGTGTTTTCGGCCATCATATCATGGTCCGTCGTGACCGCCACTGAAGGGTGGCGCAGGCACAGCCGAAGCTCGAGGGCAAACGTGTGCAGGAAGATGGCGTTGATGGATGTGTTCTCGAGACCGCCGGACTCGTTTATCTTCAGGCTGTCCGGGAGTTCGTCTTTCCATCCCTGCAGTTGTTTCTCCAGGGCGTTGACGACGTTGACGTAGTTTTGTGCGTCTCTCCGGACGCTGTAGATGTTGGCGTACATTTCCATGAAGATGGGGATGATCTTCATGCCCACGACTTGATACTCGCAGGGTATCGTTCGCGACGTGTCCACGCCTTGATCAGAGAGGAGCTCGTCTGCGATGAGCGAGGGAAACTCGGTGTCGAAGTCTTGAACGTTGACGGGCAATGGATATCCCTGCCTGCCGATGATGGCGACGACCAAAGCCAGGATGACCCACCAGGTCCTCTTGCGCAGCTCGTTCTGAAGATCCGTGCCCTCGCCGTGTCCCTTGGAGGAACGGTGCAGGTTCAGCTCGAGAGCGCGGTGCAAGGTCAAGCTGATGACGATGGAGCCACAGCCGGGCTTGGGGAAACCGCGCGTGTGGGCGGCAATCAGAGTCAGGGCCTGCAGGGCGACGAGTTCCCGGCAGGAGAGAAGGTCGTATATCTTGCTCAGGGCGAAATGGTAGTGCCTGTTGGATAGGTCGTTGATGCTGTTGCGCTCGTCCAACTGCTGGGTATTGCGCACGCTGACGTGGAAGTACATGGTGGCGAGGATCATGTGCACAATGACGAGTTCGGGGACGGATGGTGCAAACGCGGGCTCGTCGTAGATTCTCGTCAACTAACGGGGGGGGTAGGCAGGCCCCTGGTCAGTCGACGCGTCCGACGGGGGAGAGAGCCGAGGAGGCTTACCAATCGCATCAGGGAAGGCTTGTGGAGGACGGGTTGGAAGATGTAAACGGACATGAAGTACCATTCGGCGTAGGTAAAGACGTCTTCGCGGGACGGAAGCTCGACATGCAGGGGTGGGTTGCGGCCCATGCAGGACTGGAGGAAGGCCTGGATGGACTTGTTGTAGAGAGGAGTAGAGGGCCCGGCATCGGCCCCGGGCTCGTCCACGTCTGGGAGATCAAAGGAGGTGGTGTCGATGGTGGTCCCCAGCAGCGACAGCTTGGTGCCTCGGATGGAGCTCAGGGGCGCGTCGTCGGGCCCGGCGCCGATGTGGTTCTGCTCCGGGCGCGACTCCCACCGATTGCGGGGGAAGTTTGTGGCGAACCTCGGCGACTTGGGCGGCTGAGGCGGCGGCTTGGGCGCGTGGTTCTTGACCCAGAGCGAGCCGACGCGCGACCAGTCGGCGCCCGAGGCGGCGCGGTGGACGGCGTTGCCGACGTCGTCGGGGCGGTACTGCGACCAGTCGGCGCCCTGCCAAGGCTTGACCTCGACGCCCCGGTCGCGCAGCAGCTTCTCGAGGTCGGCGATGTGGGCCAGCATGCCGTTCTTCTCGCGCTCGAGCTCCTGCAGGTAGCCTCTGCGCTCGGTGCGGCCGCTGACGCGGTCGGTGACGTTGCATGCGAGGTTGAGGTTGAGGCAGTGGGAGCAGCCTTCGGGCAGGGCGTCGCACTTGATCTTGCGCACCTGGTGGTCTGGTCAGCCTCACGAGGG
>NRSZ01000483.1:0-15871 GCA_002901185.1 Tolypocladium capitatum | reverse complement strand
GGGGGGGGGGGGGTTCTCGAGGCTGGCACTCGTTTTCTGCCCATTAGGCTCTTCTTACTTCGTACACTCGTTCGAACCACCATTTTGAGTATACCCTCCTTTCATGTACATAGTATACATATACATCCGCCCTTTTTTGGGCTTGTAGATTGGGCACATTTGGACACGGAATGGAGCCTCGCCTTCGAAATCAAGCCATGATGCCCCATGATTGTGGCAGACGAGTGAAGGGTCGCCACGTGCGCTGGCCATGACCTGGCGGTGCTGGGCCTTGGCGCCCAGGTCACGTCGTGAAACCACACGGCGCGACGGCCCGCGGTTGGCGAACCCTGCACTCGCGTCGCCAAAGCCGTCGTGTCACCATACCGTGCTGGCCTGTCCGCCGATCGGGCAGTCTCGCGGCGGTCCGTGGCCCGTGGCGACGGGACGGAGACGTTCTCCTCTCGACGACGCGCTGCAGATGGCGCTGGGACCTCGTATGGTCTCCTGCGAGGGTGCTGCGAGTTGCGGCGCCGTGGTGCCGCGGCTCGGCGTGAGACGCGCACGCATGCCGCGAGGCCGTCGGGAGGGGGTGTTCACCGACCGCGTTGTGCGAGCACGGCAGAGAGCTCTGCATCACGCAAACAAGCGTTCCATCAGTTCACTTGGCTGGACGGAGAGCGTGGGAGCCCGGTGCCGTGTACCTGGATTGACTGGGAGGGCGGGCGGTGGTCCGTCCCTCGCTGAGACACGGCTTGCTGCTCTTGTCTCAGATCAAACTCTCCGATTGCGGACCCGATTCGTCGCGAGTTTCAGCCGCAGCAGGTATTGCAGCCAGCCTCCGAAGAGGCGCATCCGTCCTCGCAGGGCCCCTCGCAGGACCGCCCGGGAACCCTTGCCGCACCAGGCGGGCAGAGGCCGCCACTGCCGACGCCGCCCGGGGCCTCCTTGCTGCCGAGGTCCTCCTCGCCAAAGGCGGGCGGCCTGGACGAGCTCTCTGGCCGAGGCAGTGGTGCTGCGTTCCTGATGGGATGGGCGTCCACAGATATAGGCGCAGCAGCACGAGGAATTCGAGGCATACCCCGTCTTCGACGGCCCCGCTCCGGACCACCGGCTGTTCCCCCCCCGCACCGTGGACCGGGGACGGCCGTCGAGGCGTCCGGGGTTCCCGGAAATGGCGTTGACCGTTTTGCCGTGCTCTGCAACGACGATGCCGTCTTGCGCCCGACGGGCGGCAGGGATCGGAGCTGTTGAGCCGTGTCGCCAAGGGTTTTGGGGTTTTGGAGTTTTGCGAGTGTTTGACGACCTGCTCTGCATTGGACAGGCGACGATTTTGGAAAGAGTTCCGGCGTAATATCGCCAGTTATACCGAGTAGGAACCGCCGGCTCTTCCAGAACCTCCAGGACTCGGCGGGATTTGTTCATCATATGAGCGTCGTCGAGTTGAATATGCCAGACAAGGATTCATCAATTGATGCGCCGGGTGTCGCGCCGTTTGGTGGAATGCCAGAGGTCGGCCTCGGGGGCATCGGTTGGCCATGCTGTGACTCTATACACGAAATGTTACACCTGACCGCCGCCGCCGCCGATGCCACATCCATTGATGCAGCTGATTCAAAGCAGCCGCCAAACTCCATTCGTTGCCATCCAGACGTTCGCCCTGGCCCCAAATATCCAAACACTGGCTCACGACCTGTCCTCGTCCTTGGCCGGCTCCTCTACCGCACGTGCCTTATCCCCCTTGGACTCCTCGTTTGCCTCGTCCTTGGCCCCGTCCTTTGCTTCGGTGGCTTCCTTGGGCTCCTCGGGCGGAGCCTCGGGTTTCACTTCCTTGGCCTTCACGATGCCTGCGAGAAAGTCGCCTGCGTCCCCAAAGCCGTCAAGCTTCCCAAGTTTGGCAGAGAAAAACTCCACGTCGCGGAGCATGCTAAAGAGGCATCAGTAATCTTGCATCGATGCTAATTACCGGAATGTAGGAATACACACCTCTGCTGACCTGACTCTGTTTTAGTGTCTGCCCCTGTGAGGGCGGCCCCGAGCTGGTCTTTGTAGCTGGAAAACACAGGCTGCATAATCATCTGTATAGATGTTTCGGGCAGGTGCTTTGTGAGTACCCTGTGGAGGGTCGTCGTCTCCTTTGCGAGCGTCTCCACGTACGGGTGCGGGCCGTCAGTTGCCTCGGTGTCCCAGTCGATTGCCTTTATGCTCTTTGCGTGACTTGCCGCTCGACCACTCATTATGTCGACGAGCTTCTGATGGATGCTGTCCTGGTGTTCTTGCAATAGTCGTCGGACCTTGTCAAATTCGCCCATGAGGCTGGACACCCCGGCACCGGAGCCCGCGTGCCGGCGAACAAACTCTCGAGTGTGAGGGACCAACGTTGCAATGAACGAGAGGGCCTGTGCAGCGAGTGCCAAGTGTTTCGTCGTAATGTTCTTTAGCCCAGCCGATCGGGTGGCACCGGCCCCTAGAATCAGTTGCGTGCAGCGTGAATTGAACAGCTGGAGATACGCGACCAGCGAAGATGCCACGTCTGTCGTCATCGATGGGATGCCGGCGATGAGGTGAAAGAAGTTGCCCATGCCTTCGAGGCATAGGATCGCCGAGTTCGGGAGGATAAATTTCTCCGACTCGATGACAGCAGCTCGGGTCTTGTCCTTTCCGGTACCATTAGGTTCGGCCGTCGCAGAGCCTTGCCTGTTCTTCTCCATCTCTTGGCATGGTACCCAGATCTTGCTGCTATCCGTCCAGGCGGCGGCATCCTGAGTGCTGGACGCTAGGATTAGATCCAGCAATTCCGTGTTTTTCTCGGCAAAGTCCTTTGCATTCCATTGATCGGATTCCATGCCCTGTGCAAGCTTCTGCATCTCTGCGTCTCGGTTCCGCTGGACAAACTCCTTGATGTGGCCATTAACCACTGTCTTCAACGACGTGCCGCTCCTGCCCGAAATAGCCTCGCATTCATTGGCGAAATACAGATTCAGGGTAAAGTAGCGCAGGAACAGGTCAAGCGGAAGGTGGGTGGCCTGCTCTGACCGGACCTTGAGGACTTTGACAATCTTGTCGTTTGCAACATCGACGGCCTGGGTCAGGAGGGTTGCCTCGTCGAGCGTTTTATGCAGCTCTTCCTGCAGTTCGAATTCGCTGCCCAGAGAATTGCCTGCAAGACGATCCGGTCGAGGAGGACTGGTTATCGGTGGCCTGACGGGAGGAGATTTCAACCCATCACCGTCCTGTGACTGCGTGAGCGAGCTGGCAATGTCCAGCAAAACTTTGACCTGGGTTGTCAACCGCCTCAACGACTCAGTCACACCAATGTATATCTTGATGAGCAATTCCTCGGCAACTTCGGCATCTAGGGCGCGCAAGTTCCTTGCAAGGGATGCGGACTTTTCTTGATTCGACCTGTGTCTACCTCCGCTTGTTGTTGAGACGGACATCATGGACTCGTTGTCGTCATCGTTGGAGCTTGGAAGCGGCCGCCGAATCAAGTTTCTGATCTCCCGTAGGACGGCCTCCCGATATGCCATTGCAGCCGTTGCAACATGCTTTGCACGATGCAGCCCAACCATGTTTGGCAGAAGCTGTGCTTTGAGCTCCCCGGTCGCACCTAGATAGGTAGGGAATACGGATGGGGACCGGGCGTGGCCCCCCCTTGATCTCGTCGCAGAATTGCTCCATCGAAGGAGAACGTCCGAGTTGGAAACCGATTCGACATGACGTCGCAAGTCTGCAATGAGGATGCTCGCGAACTGCGATTCGTATGCCTTTCCGATGCGAAACCGCAGCGCGGTGAGGTCGGCATTCACTCCTTGAAGTGCTAAAGCAGACCTCAGGTCAAGCAGCTGCGCCCGTGAACCCTGTTTGTCCGGTTGTTCGTGCTCGCCAACGATCAGCATTTCCAGCGAATGCATGCTCGCCAGGGCCTTGTCAACCTCCCCAGCATCAACCAGCGACTCGCAGTTGGCAACGCCATCCACGATCTGCCGCAACTGCGACACAGCATCGTTGAGTTGTCGCAGGTTTTCTTGGCGTCGCCGCTTTTGAACAATCCGGATGCCATTTGTCACGACCTCCTCGTCCAGGGCCTCAAGCTCCTTCCTCAGAGCGCGTATTCTCTCTACCGATCCGGCGGCCTCTGAGTGCAGCTCCTTCAAAGATCCAAGTGCCGTAAAGAAAGTAGTCGAGGCGGTTGATATGGAGTTGATGAGGTGGACTTCGATGGTATCCATGTACCAGGAGAGCTTTTCTTGAAGAATGGCGTTGGTCGCAAGCGCTTTCCGTGGTGCCGTGGCATTTCCATTCCCTTCGCCCTTGTCCGTTTGTCCGGAATTCGGCGGCCGAATGACCTCGGACCGCTCGCTTGCGACGTCGAACGTTCGAGGATTTTCCAGGTGGAAGTCCTCTTCAAAGTAGACACTCGGGATCGTCGATAACGGCGGCGGGCCTTGCGCAGCTTTCCGAGCAAAGCCAGAGCTAGATTTTCGTACAAGGCCGGGCGCCTCAATTGAACTCAACGAGGTCAATGATACCGTGGAGCCTCTTCGGTGGGTCTGGGGCTTTAACGTCGGTCGTAAACACCCATCGGCCCCTGAATCGACATGTTCATCTTGTCGAGCCCCGCGACATGCGTTGGATGCTTCCTCTTCGCTCTCTTTGACCCGTCTTAACTGCTCGTATAATGCCCCGACCTGAGTGAGGTAAGGGGTGAACTCCTCGACATCGACGAGGGGGATGTTCGTGAGGGTGACCGGTGGAATATCCCTTGCCGTTGGAGGTTTATGAGAACTCGAGGCAGGGGCAGTCGTGTGAGGCTGGAGGCCAGTTCGTACTATCGGCGGTTGTAGCAACGTCGAAATGGCTATTCAAACCATCAATCAGCCTAGATCAGCCTAGATCACCCACCGAGGCCAAAGGACCACCAACCGTTCTGTCCAGACTCATGCACTGAAGCCACCCAGCTGCTGGATGAGGTATCTAGCGCCCCACCTATCGAGTGGGTTGAGCTTGCTGTAGAATCCCGCCTTGAAGCTGGCCGTGGGTAGCCTTGGTTCGCCCGACTGCTGTTTCGCCTTCAGCAAGGAGCAGGACGTGGTGCTTCGCCGTGACAAACCTGTGCAAGGGAACCTCATGTCGGCCGCCAGGAGATAGGGCAGAGAGACTGTCGGCGGACTTTCCAGCTTCGGGTAGGGAAAACATGCTGCGCGCAATGCGACGGACACCCCGGATTGGAGGCCCGGAGCTTCGCAGAGGATCGGGGAGCCGGGAGCTGGCTTGAGGGCTTTGATGTCGGAACTACCGGGGTATCATCGCTGGCAAAGCAAAAATTCGGGAAATGGCGCGCAGTCGGTAGGGCTTCATAAGACAATCAAGACGGCCACGGATAGCCAAACATCACGCCAGACAAACGGCATCGTCGTGAGCTTGTTGAGGAGGATCTCATAAGATGTCCCTGCAGCCACGAAGCATCAGATTGAGCCGACAATTCTCCGTCGAGGCCACGTGATGAATCGGCCGCTAAGCCGCTAAGCCACCACCGTTAGGGGGCAGCTTTAGCGGCCGCAAGCACTATAGGTTGTCGCGTTGTCGCGTCATCCCCTCGCAACGCGCCACACGCGTAAATTGCCAGCCGCCATTGCCCTCCGCTGGAATCCTTCTCCAGAACCCTCCATTCGACTCACATCTCAGCACCGAGTTTCCCGGTCTCTGCAAGCGTCAAGATCCGCAGATTTAAAGGGCCTGATGGATCGCCGATCTGTTTACTCGACGCACGTCTTTGCGCCGAGTTCTGGCGACAATGGCGACAATCGGCTGCAGCTGCAGACGCAGCTGGAAACCTTCATCCTCGACTTCAGACTCAACAACAACTTTGTCTACCGGTATGCGCCAGACCTCGCTGCAGTCGACGTGGACTGCTTCATACTAACGAGGCTTGCAGAGACCAACTGAGAGAGAATGCGCTGTTGAAAAAGTACTACTGCGACGTCAAAGTCAACGACCTCATCCACTTTGACGAAGAGCTCGCGCACAAGCTCGCCTCCGAGCCCGCAGAAATCATCCCCCTCGTGAGTAACATGGTAAATGAACCGATGGGACCGAGAACTAACACGCTCTCCATCTAGTTCGAGGCGGCCCTGAAGAAATGCACACACCGTATCGTCTTCCCGCACGAAACCAAGGTCGACCTTCCAGACCACCAGCTTCTCCTTCACTCCGATGCCGACGATGTGTCAATCCGCAACCTCGACTCCATGACCATTGCGAGGCTGGTTCGAGTTCCCGGTATTGTCATCGGCGCCTCGGTTATGTCCTCGAAAGCAACAGAACTACATATCCAATGCAGAAACTGCCAACACCAGCAGACCGTCTCAGTCTTGGGAGGCTTTACTGGCGTTACCTTGCCAAGAGTGTGCGATCGCAAACGCGTCGCCAACGACCCTACGCCCAAGTGCCCCTTGGATCCCTACTTTGTCATGCACGAAAAGTCCAGATTTGTCGATCAGCAAATCATCAAGCTTCAGGAGGCACCTGACCAGGTTCCGGTTGGAGAACTTCCGCGCCATGTTCTCATCTCTGCCGACAGGTATTTGGCAAACCGTGTCGTTCCTGGGTCGAGATGCACCGTCATGGGAATTTTCTCAATTTACCAGAACAAGGCATCCAGGAACTCGTCGACTGGAGGAGCTGTTGCTATTCGAACGCCATATCTGAGAGCCGTCGGCATCCGGACGGACATGGATAAGACCGCAAAGGGAAACGCCGCGTACACTGAAGAGGAAGAGCAAGAGTTTCTTGAATTGAGCCGGAGTCCAGACCTCTACAACGTCATGACCGACTGCATCGCCCCGTCCATTTACGGAAACCGGGATATCAAAAAGGCCATCCTGTGCCTGCTGTTGGGCGGGTCCAAGAAGATCCTCCCCGATGGCATGAGGCTGAGAGGCGACATTAACGTACTCCTCCTCGGTGACCCAGGTACTGCAAAGTCTCAGCTGTTGAAGTTTGTGGAAAGGGCAGCGCCAATCTCCATCTACACATCCGGCAAGGGCTCATCTGCTGCCGGTCTGACGGCTTCCGTCCAAAGAGACCACTCTACCCGGGAATTCTATCTGGAAGGTGGTGCTATGGTGCTCGCTGACGGTGGTGTCGTGTGTATCGACGAGTTCGACAAGATGAGGGATGAAGACCGCGTGGCCATCCACGAAGCTATGGAGCAGCAGACTATTTCCATCGCAAAGGCCGGTATCACAACCATCCTCAACGCTAGAACGTCTGTGCTGGCCGCGGCCAACCCCATCTTCGGCCGATATGATGATATGAAGACTCCAGGGGAGAATATTGACTTCCAGACCACCATCTTGTCTCGTTTTGACATGATTTTCATTGTCAAGGATGAACATACCAGAGAAAAGGATGAAAGAATAGCGAAGCACGTCATGGGCATCCACATGGATCGTCGTGGCACGGAGGAGGTTGCCGAGTCAGAGATTCCAGTTGACAAGATGCGGCGATATCTGACCTACTGCAGAACGTGCGCCAAGTCCTCAATAAGTCCCCTATAACTGCTTGAGCCAATGCTAACAATATGGGCATAGTCGGTGCGCCCCCAGACTCAGCTCGACGGCTGCCGAGAAGCTTTCGTCTCACTTCGTGGCTATCCGTCGACAAGTCCACGCTGCTGAGATGGAAGCAAACGCTCGGTCCTCCATCCCTATCACGGTCCGCCAGCTGGAAGCTATTGTCCGTATTGCTGAGTCTCTAGCGAAGCTCACGCTCTCCCCGATCGCCACTGAGGAGCACGTCGACGAAGCCATCCGGCTTTTCTTGTGCTCCACCATGGACGCCGTCAACCAGGGAAGCAACCAGGGCAGCCGCGAGCTGAATGAGGAAGTGAGTCGTCTAGAGGTGGAGCTTAAACGTCGGCTGCCCATCGGATGGAGCACCAGTCTGGCTGCGTTGAGAAGGGAGATGGTGGAGGGAAAGGGGTACAGTGAGCAAGGTCTGAACAGGGCGCTGATGATTCTGCAACGGCGAGACACGATCATGTTTAGGAATTCAGGCGCACAGGTATATCGGAATGGAGCTTAATGAATGGTAAGGGTAGTAAGGGTATGAGGATGGCGTGTTTCCCAAATCATGATGGCTTCTGCGGTAGGACGGTGTTGGCGCTGAGATGCATTTATACCGGCATAGTTTGTTTGACTATACAATGACACATGTGATGATCTCAAAGTTCACCTGAAACGCAGATGATATCAAAACTTTATCCCTGAAAGTGGTACGAGTACCTACAATAAAAGCGCTTACTACTTCGTACAGGTGCTCGGTTCTCGACGCACTCCGCCTCCTCAGCTCATTAATCGAGCACGCTGGGCCAGTTATTCCCAGTCTGCTAGCAAGGGTCTCGTCTGGTCGGCCATGACTCGTGAAAGACAAATTACATAGGGTGCTACCCGGTCCCGTGATCAGCCTCAACATCACGGCGCACGTCAGAGCCCCAGCCGTCCACTTCCGTCCATTCTAGGCGATGTTCTTGAGCAGGTGTCGACCATGATGCGGCATGGCGCTGAGGAGCTATCTGATGTTAATGAGAGCGTATGCCCGCTCCGAGAGGAATATCCTTGCCCGTCGTATTTCGACGGCTTACGTCAACGGTGGCCGTCTCCTGGGCTTCAACCCTTGCCTTCCTCCGCTTTCCATTCCTCCTCTGTCATGTGGAACCATTGAGAGATGCTGGTGAACACGGCCCAAACCTCCACACAGAGGACCAAGTGCAGAAGCTCCGTGCCAAAAAAGTTCACGGCAGACGTCCAAGAAATTCCGCTGAGCAGATTTACGCTGTAGATGCCTTGACATGAACGTCCTCGTCGTAGAAGCAGTGTCCGCCCCACCAGTCTCAGAGCAGATGCTTCATAAGGCACGACCAAGATCCGAGTAATGGCATCGGTCAAAATGTAACTTCCGAAGAGCGCAGGAAGTTGGGTCAGCAATGTGTTTGCATAGACGGGTGGCTGAGCAGCATTTGATCTCGATTCTGGGGCCAGGCTAGGGCGTAATTCAGCAGACCAAAGACCTGGTGGTGCATCTGTCGACTCCGTTGCTTCGACATCAAAGCTTATGAGGGTCGCACTAACACCTTCGTTTTCGTCGTCGCTAGCATAGTCATCACCCCTGGTGGAGTATATGCTTGACCGCCTAATAGCATCCACAGAACCAGGCTGGCTGATGGTGTGATGATCCGCATCCTGCAGTGGGGGTGCGTTTGTGCCGTGCTGGTTATGGCCTTCTGGGAAGTTCTCTTGATAGCTCCCATAGTTGTCGTTCAACGGGTGGGGGATTGTTGGGGGAGGTGGCGGAGGCGGAGGCGGCGGCAGAAGCGGCGGCGGCGGAATTGCATGCGATAGGGTATTGGGCAGCCGTTTGAAGACTTGGGTCCAGATCCGCGGTGTCATATCGTGCACCGTACGCTGTGCCATGACCCAAACAAGGAACGGGGTCGTGGAGACGAAGACGCCCCCTATCCAGCGCAACAATGACGGCAAGGTAAAATCCTCGGGAGCTGTGAGAGGTGGCATTGGTGATTCGTCGGTGAACGGCACGAAGAACTTGGGACTTGGCAGCAACAGCCTGCTGGGGGTTAGCCCCAAGCGCTGCAACGCAGCGTAAAGTTCCAAGTGAACTCGAATGTACGACCAGATCTCGTGAATGCTACATAAAGTTAGGCATTGGGGTGATTTTCACGGAACAGGTACGCACCAACGCCTTGCTAGCATATTGTGCTTGTCACCTGCCCACAGTCGGCTGATGTTCTGTTCAACATAGTTGGTAAGAAAGCCTGTAGGTGCGCCAGCGAGAATTTCTCGTGAGACAGAAAAGTCTTTCCTGGCTGCTTGATAAAGTTCCCAGAAGGGAATCTGAGAGTATCGTTTGTAAATCTAGGCCATGTCAGTGAAACCGTGCCTCATGATTTCCTGGTTAAGCCCTACCAGTATTCGCTGTCTTAATCCATGGACTCCAAAAAGCCCGACAGATTCGATACAGCGTCTGGCTGAGGAAGCCAAACGAAGGCCAATAGACTTCTCGTATGCTTCATGGCGGCGTTGGGACTCGGCTTCTGGCCCTGCAAAGGGGTTCTCTGGTTCGGCGACCCCAATGACAAGCATGACTTCGTTGTGAGATCTCACGATGTCGCGATTCACCCGCCTCGTTTCTGGATTTACAGGGCGCCCATGGTAATCATACAGCTGGGATGGCTGACGCGTATCATCGTCGCCTTCTCCCTCAACCACATCATCGTATGGCGACCGGCCCTTGGTGCCATGTTAGCTGAAGTCCTGCTTCCTAGCGTTAATTGGACTCACCAAGCCCTGGGCCGTTAAAGGGCCATGCATACCCATGGCGAGGGAGAGGTGGGGTGCAAGAATATTAATGCATCTGTAGCTGCGTCGCTGCAAACGGTAGAATGGATGTTACGAGGGTGTGAACTGGTGGCTTGAACAGGGCTCACAGGTAAGTGGGGCGCAAATGCTGACTCAGCGTTTATCTTATCGCGACTCCAAAAAAATCATCCAAGTTTCTTTCGTGACACCGGCAGAAGTTGAAAACGCCAAACACAATTTTCGCAATGGCTACGAAACAGCCCTTGAAGACGACGTTCGACGCCGACCGGGTCGTACGGCCCATATTCACTGGCGGCTCTGTCGCGATCGACAATGGCGCCCGAATTCTGGCCACGACACTCGGTGAGGATGCTGTCCTGACAGACCCCGCCAACGGGAGGCATCTCGCTCAGATTGAGGGCGTAAGTCGTTCCAACGCTGGTCTCGGGGGAAATGTTATTGCAGCTGACGTATTACTCAGGATGGAGAATCCATCTCGACTCTGACTTGTGGGTGGCTCAATGAACTGCTTGATGAGATTCTCCCGTTAACCGACAGCCAGTGACGCCCTCTGGATCTCATCTCATCATATGCTCGCGGTCATTGTCCATGAGGATATTTGCCTTGAAGCGCTCGTCAGACGACAATTATGTTGAAGCCTCGCTTATTCGGACTTTGAAGCCACATTCAACCCCGGTTGTGGTCCTAGCTGTCGACCGCACGAGCACGCTCCTTGCTACCGGTGGCACTGACGGAGCCATTAAGGTGTGGGATATTGTGGCCGGCTACGTTACTCACACTTTCCGCGGGCCGTCCGTTTTGGTCTCAGCACTGCACTTTTTCGAAGTTGCTGCTCGCGCAAAGGAGAGTCACAGTGCACGCAAAGGAAAGGAAGGCGTCGGCGCACAGGACGACCCAGACGATGAAGAGGCCGAAGGCGTCAGCACCATCAACTTCCGACTTGCTTCAGGCAGCCAAGATGGAAAGGTGCGGGTTTGGGACTTGCACAGAAGGAGCTGCGTTGCCAACCTCGACTCCCACGTGTCTGATGTACAGAGGCTGGACTACTCGCCAGAGCAGCAAGCCATCGTCAGCGCGAGCCGTGACAAGACTATTATCTGGTGGGATGCAAGGTCTTGGAAGATCAGAAAGGTGGTTCCGTGTCTTGAACTAGTCGAAACAGCTGGCTTCATTGACGAGGGCTGCCTGACCTTCTCTGCCGGATCCAACGGATGCTTTCGCGTTTGGGACACAGACACCGGGCGCGAGATCACGCAGAAACAGGCAGCCAGGAGCGAGGAAGAGGCCATTGTGTCTTCAGTGTATCGGCCAGGATTGCCGTTCATACTTGTCGTCCAGGTTGACCATACGCTGGCCCTCTACGGACTGCCAACAAAAGCTGGCGCAGCATCTCTGCCTTCACCAGAACCGCTTCGTCGGATATCGGGGACGCACGACGAAATTATCGACCTGGGATACCTGCTTCCGGACAAGTCTCTGCTTGCCCTTGCCACAAACTCCGAGGACATTCGATTGATATCTGTGTCCGAGCCCGAGACTACCGAAGGGCAGGACGCCTGGGCAGCAGAAAAAACGCCGTACTTCGGACAGGATGTGGCTCTACTGCGAGGGCACGACGACATCGTCATATCCTTGGATGTGGACTGGTCTGGGTACTGGATCGCGACGGGTGCGAAAGACAATACTGCAAGGCTCTGGCGCTTGGACCCAACCAACAACTCATATACCTGCTGGGCCACTTTCTCGGGTCATGCAGAGTCCCTCGGCGCAGTTGCCCTGCCGTGCACGGTCCCCGCTGAAGGATCTCCATGTCGATCTGACCCTCTGAATCATCCGCCTCCCTTTCTGTTGACGGGCTCTCAAGATCAGACGGTTAAGAAGTGGGAGATTCCGCGGAAACCACATGAGCAAGGACAGAAGACGGGATCGCGAGCTGTATTCACTCGGAAGGCACACGACAAGGATATCAACGCGATCAATGTGCATCACTCGGGACACCTCTTCGCGTCTGCCTCACAAGATAAAACCGTGAAAATATGGTCCGTGGAAGAAGGTGAAGTCCAAGGCATCCTACGAGGGCACAAGAGGGGTGTTTGGTCCGTTCAGTTCTCCCCCGCAAATTTGCCAAATATTCAGGGCGATGATGGTCCTATCACCGGAAGAGGCGTTATCCTCACAGGTAGTGGTGACAAGAGCATCAAGCTCTGGAGCCTCTCCGACTACACATGTGTCAGGACCTACGAAGGTCACTCGAACAGTGTACTGAAGGTGGTCTGGCTTAACATGCCAGCCACCAAGGAGCAGTCGAAGAAGCCAGTGCAGTTCGCCAGTGCCGGTGGCGACGGCCTCGTCAAGGTCTGGGACGCGAATTCTGGCGAAGCGGAATGCACACTAGACAATCACGAGGACCGGGTGTGGGCTCTGGCCGTTCATCCATGGACGAATGCTATCGCCTCTGGAAGCGGTGATTCTACGGTCACTTTCTGGAGGGACACGACAGCCGAGACCCAGGCTGTTGCTTCACAGGCAGCCCTCAAAGTGATTGAGCAGGAGCAGGAGCTGCAGAACCACATATTTGCAGGCTCGTACAGGGAGGCTATTACATTGGCACTCCAGTTGAATCACCCAGGTCGTCTTCTCAGCTTGTTCACGTCCGTGGTGACGAGTAACAACCGTGAGCAAGGGAGCCTGTGCGGGCTGAAGGCCGTCGACGACGTTCTTGCAACGCTGTCAGATGAACAGATCTTTTTGCTTCTTCTCAGGCTACGAGACTGGAATACAAACGCCCGAACGGCCCCCGTCGCTCAGAGGATACTATGGACGCTGGTCAGGAGCTATCCTGCGTCCAAGTTCTCGAATCTGTCGGTCAAGGGAGCACGAGGACAACAGAGTCTCAAGGAAGTGTTGCAGGCAATTCGAGTCTACACTGAGCGGCATTACAAGCGGATGGAGGAGCTGGTGGACGGGAGCTACCTGGTGGAATATACCCTGCAGGAAATGGATAGCCTCGCGCCAGTGGCCGAGCTAGAGGACGTGGCGATGATGGAGTTGGATGCCGGGCAGATGGATAATGTAATGGTAGGATAAAATCGGCTTGGACTTGACACGTATAAAACATAGACTTGGACGTAGCCATGGGAATAAACACGAAAGTTGGGCGATCCATGGCGCTTTGTTGATGACTTTCACACCGCAAGTCGAGGGCTCGCGTCTTACCAAGTACATCGTGCTGTCTCCATCAAGCTGTGATGATATTCTTCCCGGGCACGATAATCACGGTCTCCGAATTGAATCGAAGCAAGTCGGTGAGGGCCTTCAATCTCCGATCGAAGTCGCTGGTATTGTCGTCTGACTGAGGCATCACTAACTGGGTCCGATGCAAGTGCCAAACTCTGCCCCACTAGATATTTTGAGGCACCTCTTTGCATCAGCCTTGTCGCAAACTACCCACCACCAAAGCGAAGTCAAACCTTGCATCTTCACTACCGCCTCACACTCGCGCCGAGAGCTTCTTCCCACCGCAATATGGCTAAGCGCCAAGCCTCAGAAGCTCTGGACGAGCTCGCAGGCGTCGCCTCGCCGGCTTCAAAGAAGTCGCGGACGGGGGACTTCGACACGCCGACGGTGCTCACCCCAGATGCGAACTACGGCGACCGACCAAACGGACGAGTTGATGGCGACGCGGAGGTGGATAGCGATGGTGATGATGACGAGTTTGGGGATGGACGCCCTCCAAGGGCGCTGGTTCGACAGGACGCCCCGACGGAAGGATACGCCGACCTGTACCTCGACACCATCGACCGCAACGTCCTCGACTTCGACTTTGAGAAGCTCTGCTCCGTCTCCCTCTCCAACATTAACGTCTACGCGTGCCTCGTCTGCGGGAAATACTTCCAGGGCCGCGGGCCCAAGTCGCACGCCTATTTCCACGCCCTCGAGGAGGACCACCACGTCTTCATCAACCTCGAGACGCAAAAGGTCTACGTGCTGCCCGAGGGCTACGAGGTCAAGAGCAAGGCCCTCGACGACATCAAGTACGTGTCCGACCCGCGGTACGCCAAGAGGGAGGTTATGGAGCTGGACCGCGCCGACAGGAAGAGCTGGGCGCTGGGCGGGAAGCAATACACGCCCGGCTTCGTCGGTATGAACAACATTAAGGAGAACGACTACCTCAACGTCGTCGTCCAAGCGCTCTCCCACGTGCCGCCGCTGCGCAACTACTTGCTCCTCGAGGACTTTTCCAAGAACACGGAGCTCGTCAAGAGGAGCAGCATCCTGTTCCGCAAGATCTGGAACCCCCGCGCCTTCAAGGCCCACGTCTCCCCCCACGAGCTCCTCCAAGAAATCTCCCTCCGCTCCAACAAGCGATTCACCCTCACAGCACAGTCCGATCCCGTCGACTTCCTCTCCTGGTTCCTCAACAACCTGCACCTCGGCCTCGGCGGCTCCAAGACCCGGCCCGGCAGCTCCATGGTCCAGCGCACGTTCCAGGGCAGGATGAAGGTCGAGTCGCAAGCCATCACCGCGCGCGCCGACGCCGGCGATAGGCTGCGTTTCGAGGAGGCCGCCGACGTCAAGGTCGAGGTCGTGCGCTTCCTCCTCCTCACGCTCGACCTGCCCTCGGCGCCGCTCTTCCAGGACGAGCTCGAGAAGAACATTATCCCGCAGGTGCCGCTCACCACCATCCTCAGCAAATATGACGGCAAGCGCGCGCAGGAGCACCACGCCCAGCGCAAGCGCTACCGCCTCCTCCACCCGCTGCCGCCCTACCTCATGCTCCACGTCAAGCGATTCTCGCAGAACAAGTTCGTCTCGGAGCGCAACCCCACCATCGTCACCTTCGACGCCCGCAACCTCGACATGTCGCCCTACGTCGAACCCAACCCCAACGAGTGGCCCCCCAGCGAGCCCATCTGGTACGACCTTGTCGCCAACGTCGTCCACGAAGCCGTCCGCACAAAGGACGACGTCGCCGACAGTAGCGACGAGCGTAAGACGTGGAAGGCCCAGGTCAAGGACAAGGCCACAGGCCAGTGGGTCGTCTGCCAGGACCTCTTCGTCGACAAGGTCCAGAGCGAGCTGCTGTACCTGGGCGAGACGTATCTGCAGATCTGGGAGCGGAGGAGGGAGCCAAAGGGCAAGGGCAAGGGCAAGACTTAATAATACCACGTGTATTCGTGCAGGGCGTCGAAAAAGGTAGACGAAATCAATGCCACAATGTCAATCAAATTGTTCATCAAAGCCAGGGTTGCCAAGCTCGCGAGGCCTCTTGATTTCGCTTTCTCTTCATTTCGCTTTCTCTTGATTTCGCTTCTCTTACAACACAGCTAAGCGTATTCCTTCATCAACCCGCAGTGCTGAAAACCATAAGCTATATGAGTACATGTCACATTCACCTAGCGTGAGATCCCTACCGATTTCCAGGTAGAAGAAAATTTTGACATCCCATTTCCCGTTCCCGCCCCTGCGCGCCTACAAGACGAAGACAGCCC
>NRSZ01001244.1:2734-19928 GCA_002901185.1 Tolypocladium capitatum | reverse complement strand
GGGGGCAGCATATGGGCGTTGAGACAAACGAGGCACTCAATCGGTGATGGATGAGAGATGCAGGGGAATTTGCGGGTTTTCAAACGTTCACGTGGCATTAATAAATTCATTCGATGATGCGATTGCTTGTGCTGCGTGAATTTGTGAAACTGTGGGATGTGTGGATGACATCGGCAGACCACATACTGGTGTGGGTTGACAAACAGAGAGAGGCATGACAACAACGCCGTTAACTTCAATAGTAAATAGAGTTACAGGTGAGACCACACCGCCAGGGTCTGCGGTAGATGGCGTCCAAGCTACACGACACCCCCTTTTTGGTTTCCTTCATCTCTTGTGTATCCCTTTTGACCGTAGCCGTCCCGCCCTTCCCGTCCCATCATCAGATGATTTGATTAGTAGGTTTAGTACAACGAAGCCCCACGAAGCTGCTCCAGACATTCACGAGCTGCGAGGCTACAGCTCATCCCTGCCGGTAGCCTCCTGGCCCTCGCTCGCGGGTTTGGCCCTGGCCCGCTCGGCCTCCTTCTCGCCGTCGCGGCTCGCGGCCGCGTCACGTGGCAGCTTGGCATCGTCCACCTTGACCGTCTTCTTGTCGACGCCGTGGACGTCCGGGTGCGGCGGGGCGACGCCGGCGCCGAGGTCAGCCGGCCAGCCGCCATCGGGCACGGGCAACTCGTTGCCCTTCTCGTCGATGACGCGTGTGCGTGTCTCGTACTTGGTCCGAAACTCGACCTTGCCCTCAAGCTCCTTGACCTGTTCGGCATTGAGGATGTTGCCGTCCTGGTCGCGGTACTCGACCTTCTCCTCCTTGGCGACGACCCTGGGCCCTGGGGGAACAGCTGGCGCCTCTGCGCCAGCTGTCATTTCGACGATGCTTTTCTCGCCAGCCGCCGAAGCAACAGACTGCTCGGCGGCGCCAACGTTGCCGTCGACGTCGACGGTGGGGATGGCGGGCGAGGGGGAGCTGAGCACATATTCAGAGGTGTATGCCTCATACTATGTCCAAATTCACATCAGTAGGCTGTCCAGCTCATCTGTCCGACGGCCGTATACGGTTCATCTGGCCCTAGCATGGCAGTGTAGAGCCATGCAGGATACGGTGTTCATCCGCGTTGTGGGAATTGCCTCTCGGGGACGACTTTGGGAACACTTACGGAGTCATAAAAGTTGTTGCAATCCCAATCCCAGGTTTTGAACAGCTTGACCCGATTACACTCGCCCTTGGTCCACCGGTTGCCGTAGGCGAGCGGAGCATACAGTGTGAAGGCGGCGATGGAGAGAACCAAGAAACTGACGACCGCAATCTTGTTGATAACAGCGCTGTCGCGGGCACCAGCACCAGGGATCCTGGCCGTAACGTAGTCAAACATCTGGCAAAGGGCGATGACGGCAAAATAAAGCGCCGGGAAGTAGTGGTGGAGGAAGAGCTGGCGCTGCATCAGGTAGAAGGGGAAGTAGTGCAGCGCCCAGCCCAGCACGTAGGTACCTATCTCGTAGTCGAATCGCTTAAAGGTGTTGCTCGAGTAGTCGTCGTAGCTGCGTTGCCATCGGATGACCGCGATAGCCTTGAAGAGAACCCAAGCAGCAATAGTCAGGGACGACGTCCACCAGACAATGGGGTTGCCCATGAGGTAGATCTGGGTGTGGTGCTTGCCCCAGAAGTTGATGCCGCGGCGTAGAACAGGCCAAGCCTCAGGGCGAGAGTCCCAGGCGTGAGACTCGACGAGGCCGGCGTTGGTGTGCCACATGACCTGCTGGAGCTCCCAGAACTTTCCAAAGAAGCCGGGGTTTCGGTAGTTGACCTTTTCCGTGTCGTCTCCGAGCAGGGGATGCTCGTTGTACTCGATATACCAGAGGCTATTGGGCTCGCTGCCGCCCTTGGCGCACGTCACCTCCTGCTGCTCAGAAGCCCAGTCGGGGAGTTTGACCTTGTGGGAGAAGAGAACGCAGCCCGTCATGACGTGCACCAGTCTGAACTTGGTCTCGATGGTACGGAGACGCTCCTTGGCCACGGCGCTGATCGACTTCTTCTTGACAATCTCGACGCGGAAGTAATCGTTGGCATCGCCGTCGAAACCCTCAAAGCCGTAGGCCGACACCTCATTCTGCCATTCAGCCTCCGAGATGGGGGGTCGCACATCGTGTGAGTGCATGCGGCGGTGGGTGGGCTGGTGGTAGACCCTGATAACTGCACCGTCCTTGATGTACTCCGGTCCACTGGCAAGCTTGTCCCACGCATTGGTGCCGTTGATGGGTTGGCCATCGATTCCGAGAGGCTGAGTCTGGTTCTCCAGGATCCAGATGTTGTTCTCGTCCTTGTGGGGATACAGGGTGACCTGCTGCTGCTTGCTGCCCGTGGGATACATGAGGGGGTGCGAGTGGAGATAACCGCCCTGGGTATTGACATGGCAGATCGAAACACGGCTGCCCATGATGACGTCGGCAGGCACGTCCTTCATGCCCTTGTTGTTGAGCGTGGCCTGAAACTCGGAGCTCATGAAACCATCGCCATCGCCGGGGTTGACCAGGCAGAGAAAGTGGATGGCGAACATGGCCATGTAGAATGTCATGGGGATAACAATGAGGCAGAAGACTCTGGCCATGAAATGCTTGGCCCAAAGACGCTGTCGAACGGTCAGTGAAAGAAGCGGCCACGGAGCGGATGACTGACCAGAGTGACGTTCTTGTTGTCGCCAAGCAGCACCCACAGTTGCACTAACGTCAAGACACCAACCCAGGCGATGGTGAACAGGCCGACCCACTTGATGCTGACGGTGATTCCGAGGCCCAGGCCCGTCATGGTCAGCCAGAACCACCAAGCAGGCGCAAATGCCTTGGCTGGGCCGAGTTCATGTTGGTTCGTGAAGCAGGAGAAGGCGAGAGCGGTAAAGGCGGTCGCGCCAACCAAGGGCGAGTCGAGAAGAATCAGGCGGGCTTGGGTGAGGAGGCCGTTTTCTGAGATTCCGTCAGCATTGTCCAGGGGCGCCGTGACCAGGAGACAGGGCTTACCGAAGATGATGAGACCGGCTCCCATGGCGGAGGTCATGGTACGGCACCCAATAGCCTTGAGCGTTAGGAACATGAAGGGGGCCAACGCGACACCACAAATTGCGGGAAACAGACGCATGGCGACGTATGGCACGCCGGGCTCCACATAGTCCTTGCCAATGTCCTTAAAGTCAAAGTTGCCGTCGAAGCCCGCCAGCCATCCGGTGAGTGCGATGAGCATCTTGGCGAGGGGAGGATGCACGTCCATGAAGAACCTGCCCTTGATGTATTTCGAAGCGAAGCCGCCGAAGCTGAGGTCGAGCTGTGGTCAGCGGGATGCGGATGATGCCGGCAACGCGACGGTGATAGCACTTACTGGACCTCGTCGAAGACGACGCTGCTGGGCTGATAGATCCTGAAGATGCGAACAATGGCCGCCAGAATCGTCACACCAAGGGCGATGGTGTAGTCGGCAACGGGCAGGAGGAAGACATCGTTGTCCTCGACGCCGTCGGACTTGTACGACGTGCTCTTCTTGGCCTTGCTCTTGTTCTTGGACGGCGCGGGGGTCCCAGAGGGCTGCCTCTCGACGACAGCCGGCGGCTGCGGGCTCTTGCCCCTGCTGGAGCTCGGTCTGGCCATGCTCGACTACCTAGGTAAGGTAAAATATCACCAGCGCGAAGGTGTCGAAGGCGGATTCGGGGTCAGTCCCCTGCTGTGGACAGCTCGGATCGGCTGACGACCAGGGACGAACCGAAACGGAGAGTTAACGAAGAGTCGCGAAGGGGACAAAAGGCGCGGGTTACAACGCGGTCATAGAGAAGGGGAAGAAACAATAAAAAGAAGAATAAAAGAGCGTCCAATCCACACAGGCGTGGCTGTTGGGGGGATTGGATTGGAAAGGGGATGGACGGGGTGATTCGCGATGGGCAACAAGGGGGGGGGCCCACGAGGTTCCTGGTGCGTCGCCGAAAACGTCCTTGGAGCTAGAGTGGCCTCAAAACCTGAGGCTTAGCCTACCCCCTTGTGGCCCTACGCATTGGTCGAGCGCGTCAGCCACAGCTGTCCATTAGTCACCCAGGTGGCGCAACAGGAGACATCATCAGCTGGGCATTGTCGCGTAGAAGATATTGAGCCCGATCACGTAGCGATTCAAATTTATACAGGTCAGTGGCAGAGCCGTATCAAATGGCGCTCTTTGGCCAGAACTGCCTGTTACAGGTCTTCACCTTGGCAGCATGCCAGCGGAGGATCTGAGTTCCGTTCATCGGCGACGCCTGCCACCAAGGGATCTGAGGTTCAGCCACAGACCGCCCTGTGGCTGGGTTTAGATGTGCGAGAGAGCCTCTGTCAAAAGGATTGCATCTGTCGACGGAGTATCTAAGCCAAATATACTATGAACTAGAAGGCAGCCTTGGGGCTTCATTTAATCTCTGGTACGGGTGCTGGCCACCAAGCTCGTTCCATAGCTCGGGTCAACGTAACACCGGCCCCACTAGAACTGATTTATGTAATCCGGCATCTGCTCATCAGACGTGGTAATAGGTTACCAAATTTCGAGGCAAACACCAGCGTTGTCCTCTGCCTGCAGCTCAAACTCGATCAACACCGCCGACCCGAAACGCCCGCCGCTCACCAAGATGGCAACCCCAGCGGCGAACGGCGAATCTTCTGCCGCGCTTGACAATCTCAAGCCCCCCGCCGGAGTCGTCTTGCCTCCTCGCGACGTGCGCAATGTGGTCGAGAAAACGGCCGGCTACATCATGCGAAACGGCGACTCCATGGTGGCACGCATTCGCGAGAGGGAGGAGACGAGCAGTGTCAGGTTTAACTTCCTTGACCCCTCCGATGCCTACCACCTCTTCTACCAGTGGCGCCTCAGCGAGATCAGAGCTGGTCGCGGCACCGACATCGCCGCAGGTCGCGTTGGCGAGGTCCCGCAGCAGGAGAAGCCCAGGGGACCTCCCGCTCCGCCCGAGTTCAAGTTCTCGGCCAAGATGCCTCGCATCAACCAGAAGGACTTGGACGTCCTCAAGCTCACTGCCATGTGGACTGCCAAGCACGGCCGTCAGTGGATGACCCAGCTGGCTCAGCGCGAGGCGGGCAACCCCCAGTTCCAGTTCCTCATCCCCAACCACACGTTCCACAACTACTTTCAGCACATGGTCGAGCAGTACTCTCTCGTTCTGAAGTACCACGAAAACCCTACGCTGAGGGACGAGATGCTTGCCGAGAACCAAAAGGTCATCGACAATCCCCTAATCGTCCTCGAGCGAGCCAAGCAACGTGCCGGGTACACCAAGTTTCAAGAGACAGAGAAGCAGAAGAAGGAAGAGGAAGAGGCCAAAAAAAAGGACGAGTTCGCACGTGTTGATTGGAGCGACTTTGTCGTCGTAGAGACCATCACATTCACCGATGCGGACGAGACTGCTAACCTCCCGCCTCCGACCACCTTGGCCGAGCTCCAATATGCCTCCCTCGAGGACCGAAACAAGGCCTCCATCAGTGCCAATCTTCGAATCGAGGAGGCTATGCCCGGCGAGGATGTCTCGATGAACAACACCAGCGGTTACGTGGCTGCCATCTCTGCTGCCCAGATGCCCGGCCATCCCGGCTACGCACCGGCGCCCCAGCAGCCGGCGCAGCCATACTACCAGCCCATCCAGATACACAATTACCACCCTACTAACCCCCAGCAGTCTCAGGGACCGGCCCAAGAGGAGGAGGACGCGAGGCGCATCCAAGAGAGAGCCGACGCCCAGGCTCGTATGCACCAGGCACAGGCCGAAGCCAGAGGTGGCATTGCTCCCATGAAAATCAAGGAGAACTACGTGCCTCGGGCTGCGCAGCGTGCGGCCAACAAACAGGGAGCGCAGATGGCGCTGTGCCCCAACTGCAAGCAGAACATCCCGACGAACGAACTTGATGCTCATATGCGAAGTAAGTCGCATGCTCCGTACCCCGCAGAGCGAGATGGTGCTAAACAAGATGTTCAGTTGAACTCCTGGACCCCAGCTGGAAGGAACAGAAGGCCAAGGCCGAGTCCCGCTACGCACACTCCAACATTTCTCATGCCGACGTCGCCAACAACCTGAAGCGACTTGCGAGCCAGCGCAGCGATGTGTTCGACCCCGTCACTGGCCAGGCGATCTCCGAGGACGAGCTCGTACGCCGCAAGAAGGCTGCTATGAACAGCTTCGACGGCAACCCTGAAGGGAAGAGCCAGGCCCATATGAACCATCTACAGAGCTTCAACGTGGAGGAGCAGATTCGTGCCATCCACCAGAAGTTTGCGGATAAGAAATAATGACTGGATTCCCCTGCCAGGGGTTGGTCAGTCTCGTGGCCGAAGACGACTGAGATTTTGTTTTGTTTGCATCGAGTTGGCTCGTAACGGCCACTCTGGATACCATACAGTTATGCGGTGCCATGCCGACTACGACTGAGAATTGGAGCATGCGCACTGCATGTGTCTGAAGTTTGTTTGTGGAACCGCAAAGGTGAGAGGCAGACATGGTTTGTCTATTCGTTTCCAGCAACTCATGTCTCTCAGCACGCTACTTCCACCGCGACCGCGCCGATTTTTCGCCTGTCATGGTTGGACCACGACGACGTGGAGGCTGGACCAAGTGCTGGGCACATATCAGGGCTGGTTGTTAAGATTGTCATTTACCGCTTTCTTGTGGACAGGATGGCTCGAGTGAAGGGAAGGTTTGCGGGGGCTACGGTGAGTAGTCGCCAGGTAGGAAAGGTTTGCTGAAGACATGGCGAATGGTCGCCGGAACTGCGGAAGGATCTGTCTAAGGAATGTCCCATTTCGCAATAGTGGACGACCTGCTTTGACACAGGCTAGACATGACGTTTTAATGATGTATGAATAGCTGCACAGTGTGCATATAAGAGATCTAGACACACGGCCTCTCAACGAGGACCTGGACGCTGTCGTAAAAGAACTTGAAACCCGAGCTCTGCGTCAATCGCTATGTTGCCACGCTCGAGGCTGTACTCGGAGGTTTGAATGGCGCTGGCGGAACAGGATTGGATCAGCGTGGAGAACGCCATCAATGCCATTCGTATCCGCTTGAGCGCAGCCCTTCCGAGGTTCTTGTCGACGACTCGTCGTCGGTCGAGGTGGTTGTAAAGGCGAGGAGGTCCAGTCACCCCACCACAAGCCGCAACCACCACGGGCACAAACGGCGCCGCTTCTCCTCCCGCCATCCCGTTCGACGTCAACGTCACGAGCACCTATATCCAGCCATCGCACGCCGTCACACACGCATACAGCCGCCTGCACTCTGCAGCGACAGGGCCGCGCAGTTCAGTTGCGACCGAGACAAGATAGATTCCCCGCGCGGCGACGTCGGCTCTCCAAGCCACGACTCACTACGACGAACCGCCAAACTGTCTGGCCAGCAGGAAGCCGGACGGGCGGCCGGCAACCAGCCCACCTCGGCCGACTCAAAATCTCCCCCGAAGAGCCCCGACTTCCATCGGCCCATCATGCAGGCCATGCCGGACACGCGCCAGCAGAGCTTCGACGAGATCTACGGGCCACCCGAGAACTTTCTCGAGATTGAGGTGAGCACGCCAGCCAGCGCCGTTGCGCCCAGCTCTCGCGCCAGACGATGACTGCTGGGAGCATATCGAGACGAACACAAGCGGCAGTGTCGGGTGTCTAACCACCGCTGCAAACGCACAGGTCCGCAGCCCACGCACGCACGGCATCGGGCGCTCCATGTACACCGACTACGAGATCCTCTGCCGGACCAACATCCCAGCCTTCAAGCTGCGGCAGAGCAGCGTGCGGCGGCGCTACTCGGACTTTGAGTACTTCCGCGACATCCTCGAGCGGGAGAGCGCGCGCGTGACCATCCCGCCGCTGCCGGGCAAGGTGTTTACCAACCGCTTCAGCGACGACGTCATCGAGAGCCGGCGCGCGGGCCTGGAGAAGTTTCTCAAGATTGTCGTCGGGCACCCGCTGCTGCAGACGGGGAGCAAGGTGCTGGCGGCGTTTGTGCAGGGTGCGTTTTGCGCATTGGACCTTTCGGGATGTGTGTGGGCTGACTGGATACAGACCCGAACTGGGACCGCAATGCGTGGTGATTGGGGCGTGGATGAGGCGTCGACGAGACGTGGATGTTTCGACAACTATATATGGCCGACGAAAGCCACACTGGCAAGCCGTGCTGAGAAGGAGGGGCCTCGCGACGGGGACGAAGCAGGGAGGAATTGTCGACGGGATGCTTTTGATTCGATAAAACAAAGATTGGGCTCTCACATGAGTATCACCTGGTGCCTGGAGGAACTGGCTTGCTATTCGTGGTCGTGCAGTTCTTGAGTCCTCTGTTTCTTTTATCTTCCTGCTCTTGGCTCGGCAGCTTGTCCCGATGGACGCGCACACAAGCGGACGAGACAACAGGCCATCAAACCTTGTACTCCATCCTCCGTGCCTGTTCCCTAGCGACGAAAGGCGCAGAAGTGTGGGTTGCAGCCTCGCCTTATGACGTAAGGGCCTGAAGATGCGGCGCCGAGCAATCAGTCTCCCGGTAGGTGCCTTGGAAGCGCATCAAGGTTGATCCGAATATCAAAGCCACTCCAGCCAATCTATGTTTGAGAGAGAGAGATTTGCTGCTGCCGCCCTCGTGGTGGTGGATCTGGTGTGCTGGCAACGGCGCTCGCTGGTGGATCGTGTCAATCGCGCCCTTTGGCGGGGAGGTATAGGGTAGCCTGCTTAGAGAAAGTAGATTCGGTGAGAGAGTGAGGAAGAACAAGCCATGATAATCCATGCAGGATGGATTTGCTTTTAAGAAGGTCACTTTTGAGAAAATTGTCTAGTTTGCTATCGGGACGGATTCCCTGGCTGAATGAATCATCGGATCATCGGCGTCTAAGTCCAGGGCGGCAGCAAATGGGGCTAGTCGTGCAACCTTGGTGGAGACGGCTCGACCCAACATGAAGGCCGGCAAAACTATAATAACCCCCTGCCCGCTCCAGATCTCGGAGAGCTGGACCGTCTTATGAGAATGAAACTCGCTGGCCATGTCACCATCGTCGATTAAGCTGCGTGACCGCCAGGCGTCAACTCTTGACGCATCGACGCCTGGCGCCACGGACACGCCTTTCGTGGAGGACTGGTCGGAAGAGGTATTGATCAGCAGGCACGAGTTCTCGCTTCCACCCGTGGACCGTGGGAAGCACGCGTGGTTCTTCCTGGCTGCCTGCTTCTTTGTGGAGGCTTTGACTTGGGGTATGTGCTTGACGTCTCTTCTGTCGGCTCGTCTCGAGACTGGTCATGTTGGAAATCGACGCTGACATGTTCTGTAGGGTTTCCCTTTGCGTTCGGTGTCTTCCAACAATACTACAGCACTCATGAGCCGTTTGCCGGATCGACACAGATTCCCGTGGTTGGAACCTGCGCCATGGTAACCCTCCCGGAACGTAAGCCAATGTCCATCTCCAGCTGACCTCCGTGGACAGGGAATAATGTACCTGGACATCCCCCTCGTCATGGGCATCCAGCGCCTCTATCCCTGGTTTAGCAGGTGGTCTCCCGTTATCGGCCTGCTCGTCATGTGCATCTCCCTGGCCGCGAGCTCCTTCTCCCAGACGACCACGCACCTCATCGCCACGCAGGGTGTGCTCTATGCTCTCGGCGGCTCCATCTCGTACTGCCCCTGCCTCTTGTATCTGGACGAGTGGTTTGTCAAGCGCAAGGGGCTCGCGTATGGCATCATGTGGTCGGGGACGGGCCTCGCAGGCTTTGTGCTCCCATTGCTGCTCGAGTACTTCCTTGGCCGCTGGGGCTTCCGCACGACCCTCCGGCTGTGGGCTGTGACGCTCCTGATCCTTACCCTGCCGTTGGCCTACTTCATCAAGCCTCGACTGCCGGCGGCGGCCACGACTCACATCAAACCGTTCCAGCTGGGATTCACTCTCAGGCGTACATTCCTCTTGCATCAGGCCGCAAACACCTGCCAGGCTCTCGGGTTCTTCCTCCCTGGCATCTACCTGCCGACCTACGCGACTGCGATCGGTGCCGGCCCGTTCGCGTCGGCGCTCACCATTCTGCTCGTCAACGTCGCGGCCGTCTTTGGCTGCGCCGCCATGGGGTCGCTCACCGACCACTTCCACGTCACCACGTGCCTCCTGATCTCCGCCATCGGCACGGCGCTGGGAACCTTCCTGCTATGGGGCTTCGCGACGACCCTTCCGGTGCTTTTCATCTTCTGCATCGTGTATGGCCTGTTTGCCGGGTCGTACACGTCGGCCTGGACAGGCATCATGCAGCAGATCACGTCGGAGCCGGCGCCACCGGGACGCGGCGGGCGGATCGGGGGGGGAGCCACCTTCGACCCGACTATGGTGATTGGGGTCCTGTCTACCGGCAGGGGCATCGGGAGTGTCGTCTCGGGGCCGCTGAGCCAGGTGCTCATCGAGGGCATGCCGTGGCAGGGAAAGGTCATTGGAGGGTATGGAACGGGATATGGACCGCTGATTGCGTTTACGGGGGTCACGGCTGTCTTAAGCGGCATCACGTTCTTGTGGAGGAGGCTTGGATGGATGTGATTTGATGCATTCAGACTTGTTCCTATTTGAGCTCGTGTTCGCACGTGTGACCCGGCGTAGTCTCGGAGCGCTGCCCAAGCGTTAAGTGCTGTGACTAGCTCCTCTCGTGAGCCGTACTGGCCTTTAGGAGGAAGAACATCATTGGCGAAGCCGTGAGAGTTGGGGAAGCCGTGGGAGTCTTCAATTGTATCCATCGTAGCAGGAACAAGGCGTAGCATTGGAATTGACACTGAAGAAGCTGTTGATCATCGAATTGAATGTCTAAATTGAGCGATTCTTCAAATCACATGATTCAGAAATGTCGGCCAGCCACGCCAGACACCTGTCGATAGAAAACCCAACATACGCGCCAAGTCTCGCTGCGACCACAGCCCCTGAGTTATCGCAAGGAACGGACTCGCAATGTACTTGGACTAAACTTAAGCTACCTTCGTCTCCGATCTTTACCCATGAGTCTCACGAACTCGGACGACGACCAGGTCTTTCAGCAAGACCTCGATAACGGCGAACAAATAATCGTCGACCAGTTGTACACATGGCTGGACACAAATACAACTGCGCGATGGAAGTAGATGGAGAGATTTCCTGGAGTCGAGCAATGCTTGGAAAAGGAGCTTCGTGATCTTGCCAAGCCCTTCCAGCCGAAGGTTCGGTTATCCCGTTCCGATGATGCGGTACATCAGCGCTAATGGCCATAGCACAACGGAAAGGCTGCGATTTTCAGAACATATACTGGCTATAAACTACGGGAGGCAGGAGACATTATTCCCATATATCCAAGCGAGGGGTGCAGTATTAAAGACGGGACAGTTTCCTATCCCCTAGTGTACGGGAAGAAAATGCATCTTCCCAAACAAGTCAGCGTGGAAGTGGCGGAAGGCAGCCCCTTGTATCTTCTCTGGATAGTCATGAAATAGGCCAATATAATTAGAGAGGGGAGCAATGACATAATCAGGAAACCAGGTTCAAACTCAGCGTACTTCTTAGGATTTCTTAAGGAATACCTTATTACAAGAAGCGTGGCTAGGAGACATAGGCTTGTAAGGGGATGCTAGGACTAGGTACCTTACGTCGTCAACGCATCACCAGGTACCGTTAGGCATCTATATATAGTTCTCTCAGCATGGGCTACTTGCCCGGAGCTAAACACGCAATCTCCCCCGAGTTAATGGGGACGCGGCGGGCGGATCGCGGGGGGAGCCACTTCGACCAGACTGTAGTAATTCGGGTCTTATTTAGGCAGGGGTATCGGGAGTATCGTCTCGGGGCTACTAAGCTAGGTGCTTATCGAGGGTATAGTAAGGAAAGGTTATTAGAGGGTATAGAATAGGATATATATAGCTAATTACGTTTACGGGGGTTACGGATATCTTTAATAGTATTACGTTCTTATAGTAGATATAGTTTAATTCGTATAACGATTATGCTATTTAGACTTGTTCCTATTTAAGCTCGCGTTCTCACGAAGACAGCCTTCATACCATCTCCCCCAGCGGGGCTCTTGCCTTAGGCACCGGCATGTCGTGTTTACGGCTCCAGACCCAAGGCTGTCCGCCGCGAAGTGCTGTTGGGGTCGAGGTAAGGTCGTTCGCCCAGGCCAACGGCCCTGTTTCCGAACCTCTCGCCCTGGCCGGTGTAGTCAAAGGTGGCAGTGTGGAAGACGCTGCGGTTGTCCCAGATGGCTGTTTTCATGCCAGTCAGCAAAGAACTACGCGCAACATCCATAAAAGTCAAGTCACGTACCAATGTCATTGGGGTTCTTCCACTTGAGCCGAACCTGCAGGTCGTGGTTGTGGTACACCAGGTCGAGGAACCAGTCGAGCAGCTTCCTACTCTCCTCCTCCGTCAGGCCGTTAATGTGACGCACGTGGCCGCCGACGGGGAAGATGCTCTTCCAGCCGGTGACGGGGTTGGTGCGCACGACGGGGTGCACGGCCTTGAGCTCGCGGCCGACGTTCTCGGGGGCGCCGCGCGGCTTGTCATAAAGCTGGAAGCCCGCGCTTTCGGCAATCTCGCCGAACCGGGGTTGGGCAAAAGTCGCGGTGAGGGACTCGACAAACTTTTGGAAGGGCTCGCTGAGGCGGTCGTAGAGTTCGTATCCGGAAGCCCAGAGTGTGTCTGTGCATATTATTAGCCATCACACCCAAGATGACGCATCATTCGTGACAGAAACGTAAGGTATAAATAAATGGTAATTTTTAAGCGACACTTACCACCACCAGTCTTGGGCAGCTGCACGAGCCGCAGCGACGTGTAGTCGGCGGGAACGGGCTCAAAGGCAATGTCGCTGTGCCACTGTGCCGTCTTCTGCTTCTTGGGGCTCAGCCCGTCCGGCTTAGTGTTTCTGTAGAACTCGCCGTGCTGCACGGAGCTGATGGTGCTAATCTCAGGGTCGTCGCCGCCGAGCTCCCGCTCCGAGTTGAGGATGGGGTGGATGTGCAAGCCGGAGGTGGCAGGGCGGCCGGTGAGCTTGCCGAGGCGTAGGATGAGTTCCTTCTGGAGCTCGTTGGTCACGTCGTCCTGGGCGCGAAAGAAAACTACGCCTCGCTCCGAGACTGGAAGACGTGACCTGTTAGAGAACGGTAGAGCTGTGGTGGTTGATGAGTTAAGCTTACTGGTAACGGCGAGGTCACGCAGCAGCTCGTCCGAGTTGGGCGCATTCAGCCAGTCGACCAGGTTGGCATCAGGAAACTCCCGACCAATAACGGGAGTAATGTCAAAGGACTCAAACCTGTCCAGGACTCCGGCAGCTTTAATGGGCTTCTGAGTGGCATGTTCCTTGGTGCGTACCGGAAAGTCGGCAGCCGGGGTCGGGTCAACGACTGCGGGTGCCATGGTGGTAACAGCAATAGTTATTGTTTGACAATTGGGTGGCTCGATGAAGTAATTCTTGACTGGATTGACGGATGCATATGTGCAGCTATCTAGAAACACTTGCCTTTTACGTAGACGTTGCATATGATGCTTTTCGCCGAGGCCGGCCCGATGGCTTTAGTATCTGATATATGATCTCTACACCTACTTCTTGAAATAGACCCAATCTTACAGTTCATCGCAGGTGTTCTCGCGCATTTGGTGTTGTGTAGATGCAGCTTGCGCGGCTGTTGGTAATCATTGTGTGACTTGCACGGGCGATCACGCCATCGAGCCCACGTCATATTCCGTCGCATCTGGCGTTTGTTTGTTGCCGGCCAGTCGGGACGCATCTCATTCGACGACACCAACTGTTTCATGTTCTCGTCTGAATTTGAGAACCAGGAAAATGGCCAGTAGTGCCAGGTCGTGCCCCGACGTGGGAGTGATGTGACGGCGCGACTGGGGTTGGCGAGCGCCTCAATCACCACAAGCATTGTCAATCCGCGGGCCCACCGTCAACGTCAATCCAACTTGTACGGAGTAAGGAAGGTTCATAGGGCGGAATTAACGGTCCTAATGTGCAAGCGCTGCATCACGCCTTCTACGCGTGGATATCGCGAGTGTGGAGACGGACAGGGGCTCACCTTGTATCACCCGCCGATAGCATCACGCAATATCGCGGAGCAGACAATCATCGTCTGGGCGTAGCACGGATAGAAGCTGTAGCATCTATAGGAGCGAGCTCTTATGGCCTTGTCGTGGCCGTGCGACGGTCTTTGGATTATCCACTCTGTACTCCGTACGGCATTATCATATCCGCGCTGACGTGATTTACGTCTCTATGTCGAGCATTTTGACCACTCATGTCATCACAGAAACTAGTCTAAGCATGCAGAACTTGGCATGAGGCTGCATAGATCCGGGAAAGGAATATCAAGCTCCGTGGCACGCGAACCGGGCAGATTTAAACAGCTGACACATGGACCTTGATCCGCCAAAGTTGTATCGAGCTGACCGCGCCTAGCAGCAAGTCGAAACAAAGACGCTTGAAATTACTTGCTGACGGCAGTTGGATGTGCTTACACCATGGCAACGGTTTTTAGCCGAGATATCGGCAGCAAGGGGGCATCGTCCGTCTCAATAACCTCGTTGAACAGCAATATCCCGCCGCTGGGGGTGCCGCCGGAAGGGAAACGGTCCTGGTTCCAACGATCACCATTCGTGGACAAAGATGCTGTTGCTACGCAGGTAAGTCTGACAAGACCAAGTTGAACGACTAAGGCTTATTCCGATCACAGCCCAGTGTCTTCGACGATCCGATTACGGCTGAAAAGTACCACCCAAGGGCGGACTGGTAAGGTATCCGGACTGCTGTTTCAATACAATAGCTAACCTGGCTGGGGATAGGGAGAATGTGCACAGGTTTGATCCGCTCTTTAGATGGACCTGGAGAGACGAATTTCGCCTGGTGCGCAAGATCGACCTCTACATCATCGTGTGGGCGTGCATCATGTTCATGGCCCTGGAGCTGGACAGAGCGAACATCTCGCAGGCGTTGACAGATAATCTGCTTGGAAACCTCAAGATGACTCCAAATGGCACGTTTAGGCCTTTATTAG
The DNA here is from genome assembly GCA_002901185.1 of Tolypocladium capitatum. Classification (NCBI taxonomy): domain Eukaryota; kingdom Fungi; phylum Ascomycota; class Sordariomycetes; order Hypocreales; family Ophiocordycipitaceae; genus Tolypocladium; species Tolypocladium capitatum. Next base: position 4,896 of record NRSZ01001244.1, on the reverse strand, counting down.
CCCCCAGCTTTGCCCATACCACTACCCAAGTCTGAGTCATTAAAGGATACGTGCGCTAACTGTGTATCAGACTACAACCTGGGAAATACAGTGTTCAGACTGAGCTTCCTCCTCGCCGAGCTACCTTCGCAGTTGGTCTCCAAATGGATGGGCCCGGATCGCTGGATCCCAATGCAGATCAGCCTATGGAGCCTCGTGGCTGGCAGCCAGTTCTGGCTCTCCGGCAGACAGTCATTCTTGATAACCCGGGCACTTCTTGGAATCTTGCAGGGAGGATTTATTCCGGATGTAAGTGCCTTTCAAGAGCGATCATGAGATCCGCGGCTGACATTGGTGAAACTACGCAAGATTGTCCTATACCTCTCGTACTTTTACACGCACGCCGAGCTCTCCATTAGACTGGGATTCTTCTGGACGGCTATGAGTATTGCGGACATCTTGTCGGCACTGTTTGCCTACGGGCTCCTGCACATGAGAGGCATCGGGGGTCAGGCCGGATGGCGCTGGCTGTTCTTGATTGAAGTACATAGGTTTTATGCGCCCTGGAAACCCGTCAGCCACTAACATAGTTACAGGGTCTTCTGACTTTAGTTATTGGTTCTTTTTCATGGCTGCTCATGCCAGCGGGACCGTGCCAAACCGCAAGCTGGTTTAGAGGCAAGAAGGGTTGGTTCACGGAGCAGTTAGTCAATGTTCTGATGTGCCAATGGCTGACCATGCTCACAAGTTACAGGGAGGAAAAGATCATTGTTAATCGGGTCCTACGTGAGGACCCGAGCAAAAGCTCCATGCACAACCGCGAGCCAGTCACACCCAAACTGCTATGGCAGAGCTTAAAAGACTATGACCTCTGGTGAGACATACACACGTTTAACGCTCGTGAACAGCAGAGACGCGGCTTGCTGACTACAATCCCTCAGGCCAATCTATATCTTGGGATTAGTCTTCCAAATTCCAATGACACCGCAGTCGCAGTACCTCACGTTGATTCTCCAAGGGTTGGGCTTCAACACCTTTCAGACGAATCTGTTGACCATTCCCAACACCGTTTTACACAGTTAGTAGCTTCATGTTTCCGGATGGTGGCCGACTCTGACGCGCTGCATAGTAATTGCAATGATTGGCCTTACATACCTGTCCGAGCTGACGAGCCAGCTCACCATCGTCGCGCTGCTGGGCCAGATTTGGGCATTCCCGTTCCTTGTCTACATGGCCGTGGTGGATACCTCAACCACTAACAGATGGGTCATCTGGACGGTGATTACCCTATTGCTGGCTTATCCTAACGGTATGTTGACATCATCCAACGTCAAGGACAGGGTGCGAACTAACTCGGCGCAGCTCATCCCATCCAGGTCGCGTGGAACTCGCGCAACTCCAACGCCGTCAGATCACGCACCGTCTCCGCTGCGTGCTACAACATGTTTGTACAAGCCGGGGTTATTGTATCGGCTAATATCTATCGAGATGGTATGTCGCCCTTCCGCAAATCTCATTCAACTCACGCCGTACTCACACCACTTGCTCTAGACGATCGACCACGCTACGTCCGAGGAAACCGCCAGCTACTCGCTATTGTGTGCGCAAATATTGTGATTTACGGTCTGGTCAAAGTCTTCTACGTGCAGCGAAACAAGAAACGGGACCGAAAATGGACCAGCATGACGGAGGAGCAGAGGCTGGAGTATCTGTCTACTACAACTGATCAGGGGAACAAGAGGCTAGACTTCCGCTTCGATCACTAGGCAGGGAATGGGCTCGCAAACAGCCCCAACCTGGATCTGTTTATAGCGACTTGGATGATTTAGTAGCATCGCGGAATTCTCTATCTCAGTCGCCTGAACTTCGTGATCAGATAGGTCTATTAAAGCGAGGTATAGGGAGGGTTATAGGTGTTCGGCCTACCTTATACTCTCTTACCCTGTACTTCTATAAGAAAGGGTATATGATAGGGTAAGGTCGTATACCTAATCTAACTAATGTTTATAGATTAAGTCTAGAAAGCGCTGTTATACCTACCGAATCGGGCGGGACGTGCCGCTGCTTTTAGTAGGCTCGATAGTGTATAACGGCCACGAGATAAGCTCTGTGGTCTCTATGCAATGTGATGCAATTGATGATCCTATCTATCTAGTTTGACGGGGAAGATAGAATACCCCTAT
>NRSZ01000060.1:0-36570 GCA_002901185.1 Tolypocladium capitatum | reverse complement strand
TCCTCCTCCTCCTCCTCCTCCTCCTCGACGACTGCGACCGGCGTGCGCGAGCGCCGCGGTGACTCCTCCTACCTGCACAAGGGCGTCGTTGTCTCTCTCCGGCTGCAGACCCTGGCAGCCACGTCCTCCACCGCGCGGTCCACTGTCTCGGAGACTCACGCCTCGCCTCTACGAGAACCGCCCGACCTGAGCCAGATCCAGATCCCCCCTCCGGCCGAGACGTCTTCCGTGACCGCCTCGCGCTCTCGTACTGCTTCTCGTGCTGCTTCTCGCCATGCCCACCCCTCTTCGCGGGCCAGCGAGGCAATAGCGGACCTGGCTCTCGGTCCCCGTCCTCATCATCCCGATGACGCCGCCGCTGCCGCTGCCGATGACGACGACATGGCTTCCAAGAAAACTCCCTCCCTACGCTCCACCTACGGCGCACCCCCGCAAGAGCCGTCGCCCTACGGCTCCGTCGCCGTCACGCCAAGTCGCGATGCTTCCCCCGACAGCGATTCCGACGACGCCGACGCCCATCAGCTTCGCCGTGTTCGCGACGCCACCCGGAGCCAGAGAAGTCTCGGCTCCAAGCGCTCCCTGGTGTCCAGGCAGACGTCGCGCAAGTCGGAGGATCTCGATGGCGCCGTCCTCGTCTCCGGCCTCGAGGGGCGCTTCGGACTGGCAGAGGCGCCGCTATCTGGCGAGATCCTCGACCAAGTCAAGGACGACGACCTGACCTCGGAAGATGGACTGATGCTCGACGACGCTCAGTTCTCGGATGCCGACGGCGAGGCGCACGAAAACTCTCCCCATGAGGCAGTCCGAGCCTCCGTCTCTCCAACCGACAACACCACCCTGTCCGTCAACACGCCGCGAATGTGGTGCCTCTCCGTTCTCTTCTCCGTGCTCGGTTCGTCTACGAACCTGTTCTTCTCCTTACGATACCCCAGCGTTGCCATCACGCCGGTTGTTGCTTTGCTTCTCGTTCATCCCCTGGGCCACCTGTGGGACTTTCTGTTGAAACGACCTTATGACCCTGATGAAGTATTCGTCGACGGTATTCGCATGTCGTCGACGGTGGGGCGGGGGGACCCTGTCCGCCGCCGCAAGAACCTCGACTCCTGGCGCCTCTGGCTGGCTCAGGGGAGATGGAACGAAAAAGAGCATACGTGCGTCTATGTCAGCAGCAATGTTGCCTTTGGCTTCGCCTTCGCTACGGACGTCATCGTGGAGCAGACGCAGTTTTACAACCAGGAGGCGCCCGTCGTCTACCAGCTCCTCCTGACCATCTCGACGCAGATTCTCGGCTACGGCTTCGCCGGCATGGCCCGCCGCTTCTTGGTCCGCCCGAGCGGCATGATCTGGCCCGGCACGCTCATGTCTGCCGCCATGTTCTCGACCCTCCACAAGCAGGACAACAAACCCGCCAACGGCTGGACCATTAGCCGCGGGAAGTTCTTCTACGTCGTCTGGGGCGCTGCCTTTGCCTTTTACTTCCTACCGGGCCTGCTGTTCCCTGCCCTTAGCTACTTCAGCGTCATCACTTGGTTTGCGCCCAGGAACGTCGTCATTGCCAACCTGTTTGGCGTCGCCTCGGGCCTCGGGCTCTTCCCCATGACCTTTGACTGGGCGCAAATCACCTACGTCGGCTCACCGCTCCTCGTGCCGTTCTGGGCCGCCATGAACGTCATTGGCGGCCTGGCCATTGTCATGTGGATTATTGCCCCCGTCTTCTACTACTCCAACGTGCTTTATTCGTCGTACATGCCCATCCTCTCTGCTGGCGTGTTCGACAATACGGGCAAGATTTACGACGTCAGTAAGATCCTGACGCCAGACTTTCTCTTTGACAGGGAAGCCTACGCCGCCTACAGCAGGGTCTTCTTACCCGTGACGTACATGCTCAGCTACGGCGTGCAGTTTGCTGGACTCGCCGCCCTGTTGACCCATACCTTGTGCTGGCACGGACAGGATATCTGGCGAACGTGGAAAAAGGCACTGCAGGAGGCGCGCGGAAATTGCAAGCCGGTGTACCAACCCGTCAGCGAGTCGCGCGCCGCCTCGAGCACATCCCTCGGCAGTGACAGCTATACTCGGATGTCGGGCTCGACATCCAACGTGGATGACCTGCTGAGCCGCGAGGACATCCACAGCCGTCTGATGAACCGCTACGAGGACGCGCCTCCGAGCTGGTATCTGCTGACCTTTGCGTCCATGGCGGCCATCGGCATGTTCCTCGTCGAATAGTGCGTTCTACCCCTTGCATGCCATGCCGGCTGAGAACTTGCGTCCTGACTTGGCACTCACAGCTACCCCGTTCATCTGCCGTGGTACGGCCTGCTGCTCGCGCTCGGCATAGGCGCCGTCTTCTTCATCCCCAACGGCATCATCATGGCCGTCACCAACCAGCACAGCAGCATCTACCTCATCTGCCAGCTCATCTGCGGCGTCGTCTTCCCCGGCCGGCCCATCGCCAACATGGTCTTCGTTACCTACGGCTACATCTCGTCGGCCCAGGGCATCAAGTTCGCCTCGGACCTCAAGCTCGGCCACTACATGAAGATACCGCCGCGCATCATGTTCCTCGTCCAGGTCGTCGCCACGCTCGTCTCCTCGGTCACCCAGATCGGTGTCCTGAACTGGATGTTCGCCAACGTCAAGGGCATCTGCACCTCCGAGGCCGTCAATGGCTTCACCTGCCCCATCGCCCGCGTCCACTTCAACGGCTCCATCCTCTGGGGCGTCGTCGGCCCCGGGGAGTTCTTCGGCCCCACGGCCATCTACCGCGCACTCGTCTGGTGCTTCCCCCTCGGCGCGTTCCTCCCCATCCCGCTCTGGCTCTATGCCCGCCGCAGGCGCCACAGCATCCTCCGCAAGGTCAACCTCCCCGTCATCTTCGGCGCCATGGGCTGGATCCCCCCGGCCACGGGGCTCAACTTCTCCGTCTGGGCCGTCGTCTGCTACGTCTTCAACTACCTCGTCAAGCGCCGCGCCAGCGCCTGGTGGGGCAAGTACACCATGACCCTCAGTGCCGCCCTTGACTCGGGCCTCGCCTTTGGCATCGTTATTGTCTTCTTCGGCTTCATCTACCCCGGCTGGATGAGGGGCTTCAGCTGGTGGGGCACAGAGGTGTACAAGCAAGGATGTGACTGGCAGGCGTGCTCGTACAGGACGGTGCCCGAGGGGATGACGTTTGGGCCAGATACGTGGTAGCAGTAGAGGCGTTCTCAACCCTGGAAACCCACCAAATAGAAAGGGATCTCTGGATACGAAGTATTATGAAACATCATGAGACATCTTGGACAAACTTAGTTATGCTCGCCTGTGCCTCGTTCGCGATGTTAGATTCGCACTTTATATTTAGGCCGCCTACCAATGCAGAGTGGCGCGCGAACCACTCTTACTTGGCAACTTACAGAATAATTACTTTACGTGACAGCGAACTGAGCTCCCCAACGAAGCGCCTTCGGCTCTTGTACCATGCCCAACTCCTGACTCGTACCCGTCTATTGCCCGGCCTCCCATTCGAGGTTCTGTTCACGTCAGTCGGCAACCCTTCGGCTGGTCTTCAGGGGACAAGACATCTTACCTTCCGCAGAATAACCAAGCCCTCCAGCGTGCTATTCAAGCTAATGTATTCCTCGTCCTCCAACTCCGCACGCTCGCCGTAGCCAAGCAGCACCGGGGTGCTCTGCGTCTGCCACCCAGTAATGGTCTTGGGGCGACCGGCCTGGCCGACAACATCCACGGCCTGGCCAACACGGACATTGACCTTGAGCGGCTTCAGTTGCTCGTCCAGCGTGATGAGGAAGCGGGGGTGCATGGCGGGGACGAGAAAGTAGAGGAGGTAGTGAGAGTTTCCGCTGATGAACTCTTTAGGGTCGATCATGGCGATAACGGTGGCCAGGAGGCCAGCGGTGGCCACGTGGGAGAGGACCTGGCGATCCGTGTGGAACGGGTTGATGGAGAAGGTACCCTTGCCCATGTGTAGCAGACCCTGGGCGATGCGGACCATGAAGAGAGCCTCCTGGTCGCGGTGGTAGTAGCTGGCCAGCTGCCTCAGCAGCTGAGCCAGTCTGGCGTTGTTGGTGCCGGCACCGACCATGCCCATGGCGAAGATGGCGTTGATGGCGACCTCGGGGTCCGTGTCGTGGGAGTATCGGGAAAGCGTGTCGTAGACCTTCATCTGAGGGTTACTCGAGCTGACCAAACCCATAGCCAGGGGCACAGCCTTTCGGATGTTGGCCTCTCCGTAGTGCATAAGATGGCCAAACTGTCGCAGCACCATTTCCTGGCCAATGTCCTCACCCATGGCCACCAAGGCAATGCCTATTACGGCATAAGCCTGCAGCAGCTCGTCTCCCTTCTTATCATCAGACTCTTCCTTGTGCTCGTTACAGATGTGGAGGAGCTCTTGAATCTTCAACACAGCTCCAGTCCCAGCCCAAGCACAAATCTCGGCCAGTACCGCCGTGGGCTTGGCCATGGGGTGGTCAACAGCCTTCAGCGTCTCCAGAATAACGTCAACCTCTTCTTGTCGTCCAAAGAAGAGCAGGCCCAAGCCAAGAGCCAGGAATCGCGTCCATTTGTCCGTCAACTGGTTCTTTCGGTCCTCATCCATGAGCGTTGTGACAATAGCCTCAGTGACGTCAGGGTGCGACGACCCAACAAAGATCAAGCCACAGGACAACGCCGCCATCGCCGAGATCTGCATGTCTAAGGAGGAGTCGCTGATCATCGGAAGCAGAAGCTCCAGCACGTCTCCATTGTTGGCGCCGGCGTAAGACAGGCCAAGGCCCATGATGCAGCCCGTTCTGATCAATGGGTTCGAGTTATGGAGCTTTTCCGGGTCGCCCAGGAGCGCCAGAGCCGGCTCGGAATCTATTCGAACCCCGGAGTTCATGATGCCGATCGCGAGCATAGCGCCGGCCGTGATCTCGGGTTCGGTCGCGTATGTGTACTTGTCGACCTTGTCAAGACCGCTTTCGATGTCCCAGAGCATCAGGGTACCCAATGATGCGACCATCGACATCATTCCTTCCGCCTTGGTTTTCCAAACCCATGTCTCCTTCTCGCCGTCCACCAGCATCATTTTATCGTTATTGTAGCCGGCGTTGACAAAGGCATTGACAAAGCCAGCAGCGAGGTTGTGCCTGGCAGAGTCGAGGTTGGTCATTCCAGCCACTCGGCTACTCTCCAGGTGGCTCTTGTAAATGTCCTCGGTGGTCTTGGGGTCCAGGATGTTCAGCTCCTTGGCCAGCGACTTGAAGTGTTCCGCCAGCTTCTGATTGGACAAACACTCCGAGTACACCTGCTCTTCCTCAGTGTCCCCGGGCAAGTCTAGAACTATCCTTTGGCGGGCGATCAAGAAAGCGAGCTGCTTCTTCAGCGCCGGGTCCTCGGCCTTGTCGAAGTCGGCCTTGATCAGCTCGACATCATGCAGACGAATGGCAAGAACCATCGCCTGAGCAAACTGCTTGTGCTCCATGTAGATGCTGTGTGCTGTACGGAGTAATGTTTCGTTGTCGGGGTAAGTGAGCAGGTTAACCATGCTGACCATGTATAGGCATACTCGGGCGTAGGTTTCCTCGTCGACGAACTTGGGGGTCTCCTCGATAATCTCCAGCTCGCCCATGAGATCCACGGCATCAGCTTCTGCGTTGCTCTTGATGAAGAGGGGTACCAAGATCATGGCCAGGTCGACCAGGTCCTTGGTGGGTTCGTCAGCCGCAATGCGCTTGCCATACACCTCGCCAATCTCCAGTGCCAGATGCCGGACATATTCGTGGCCCCAAGAAGAGATGTCAGACGTAGGCGCGAGCAGTCTGTACTTGAGTGTGTCTTGTTTGTCTTCGTCCGAATAGGTCATGCCGATGACGGAGAGAACGTCCGCCAGCGATGTCTTGTTCTCACCATCTGGCCAATCGTCGTACAGCTTGGTCAACGTCTCGTAGTGTGGCCTCAAGAACTTCAGTGGCTTCGGCACTGCCGTCATTGATGATGTCGAGGTCTTGATCGAGGTCTTCATGGCTTCCAAGGTGGTTTTGTAAAGCTCCATGTTCGACTCCTGCAGACAGGTGGTCAGGGTCACTGTCATCACTAATGAAGGCTCGCGTTGGTAATGCTCACTGTCAAGCGCTCCACCATCATATCCAGCTCATTCTTGAGCTGCTGGTCCTCCTCGTTAAGCTCCTCCTCGGCGGCTGTTGCTTGGTCAGAGACAGATTGCACATTTATGCCGGCTCGACGAATCGTACCTTTCTTGCCCCCCTTCTGGCCGTTCCGAATGGGTATCTCATTCTTGGGTTCGTCCGTGGCCTTTCCCTTGCCTTTTTCCAAGGCCTTTCCCTTACCCTGGTCAACCGACTTCGGCGTATCGCTATCCTGAGCCATGTTGACGTCGAGATAACAAGCCCTTGCGGAAGCTCCAGTAAGGTAAGAGGACAGACGGACGAACGGGGTTGGTAAACGAGGCGCGGGGAATGACTGGCCCTCGAGACCTGAGATACACGAGCGCGTCGTCGTCCGAAATAAGAGGTGCTAGTGTGCGTTGGAGATTCTGGAAGATGATGGCGGAGGACGATGATGTTGGGTTGGAAGACGGTGTGGGTGGCAGCAAAGCTTAAAGAGGCTGCCTCGACCCAGTGTAGCTCTGGTTATGAGGTTACGCGAGGCTCTTGCCGCCTTGCCACCTTGCCTCGCCGCGGAAGGAGCCTTCCAATCACGTGCCGAGATCTCCGAAATGTTGTTCCGCGATAAGGGAATTTTGGTGTTATCGATAAGATCTTACCCAAACATCTTTATCGCCGTCGGCCCACCGTCAATGTCCATCCAAACCCCACGAATATAACTTCAAGCCTGTCGACAGCAGCGTCTTTCTTGACGAGACTTCAAGCATCAAAGCGAGGATTGGATTACGGACAATATGAAGTTGGACACGCGGGCAATGCGCCATTTGGCGTCCGAAGACTGGCGAGTTCTCACAGCGGTATGTCTCCAGCATCCAACCGAATGCTGGACATCCTAATGGCCATGCTTAGGTTGAAATGGGCAGCAAAAACCACGAAATTGTGCCCACGCCGTTGATCGAAAAGCTTTCCCACCTTCGTGGCGGTGCAAGCGGCGTCCACAGGAGTATATCCGCCCTCGCGAAAGTTGGCCTCATTGCCAAAGTTAAAGAAGCCAAGTACGATGGCTACCGTCTGACGTACGGCGGTCTCGACTACCTCGCCTTGCACACTCATGCCAACCGCAAAGACCTTTACAGCGTTGGAAGCCGAATCGGTGTTGGAAAGGAGAGCGACATCATGGTTGTTGCGGACGATACGGGGGCGCAGCGGGTATTGAAGATTCACCGATTGGGCAGAATATCGTTTCGTTCCGTCAAGTCGAATCGAGACTACCTCAAGAACCGCGCCTCCGGGTCCTGGATGTATCTGTCCAGGTTGGCGGCCATGAAAGAGTTTGCCTTCATGAAGGCGCTGCATGAGGAGGGCTATCCGGTTCCGGTGCCGCTGGCGCAGTCCCGGCATACCATCGTCATGACCCTGATAGATGCCTTTCCCCTCCGGCAGATTACGACAGTCCCAGACCCAGCATCCCTGTACGCCGATCTCATCGCCCTCATTCTGCGATTTGCCAGCAATGGCCTAATTCACGGCGACTTCAACGAATTTAACATTTTGGTCAAGGAAGAAAAGACAACTTCCGACGACGGACAAGAGTCGATCAAGCTCGAGCCTGTCGTCATCGACTTCCCTCAAATGGTCTCCATGGAGCACCAAAACGCGGAAATGTACTTTGACCGAGACGTCAACTGCATAAAGCGATTCTTCCAACGTCGGTTTCATTTTACGGGCACCCAGCCGGGGCCATTCTTCAAGGACGCCAAGAAGAGCTTGGGTAAGGGTGGCGTCAAGAGATTGGATGCCACCGTCGAGGCCTCTGGCTTTACAAAGAAGATGCTCAAGGACCTAGAGGCTGCGATCAAGGAGAAAGCTGCCAAGTTGGAGGCCAGGCATGCATCAGGGGAGGGAGACGAAGACGAAGACGAAGATGAGGATGAGGACGAGGATGAAGATGATGAAGATGATATGGATGAGGAAGAAGTACATGTAGTGCTGGGATCAGAAAGCAACGAAGCGATGAAAGTTGCGGATGCAAGTGGGCCAAGAGGTGGGCTATCCACAGAGTTGGATGTCTTGCAAAGTACCGACCCCACGGACGCAGTCCAGCAGGACATGTTGAAGCTAGCAGTATAGATCAAGGATTCATGATACCCATTTTGGAGCTGCTAGGGAGACCGGCCAGGAACTACTTCATGGCATTGCATCACGTCCGGTTAACTTGAGGCGCAAGATGAATCGATCTTCATTACGATGCCAGGTCATACCATCCCTGTTCTGTCACAATTTCCGTTCCCTAGAATCTAAAGTACAAAGTGTAAAATGGGACCTCTTTGCTCACACAGCTCATCAGTAGTATCAGCTATCTTCAGACCATAAAATGCTCCGCGATGGCATAATACTGTCGTGATGCCTCGGGTTCACGGCTCCAAAACAACAGGACTAAAAGAATCAAAAACAATGCGAATGACACATGATACGACGGAGACAGTGCAACACATCTGGCTGCCAAAAGACACCTCACTTGGTCTCCTTCGGCGCATCCTTGGCCGATGGTGACGACTGAACACTCTCGTCAGCGACGGCGACGACGGTCGGGTCCGCGTGAATCGTAACACCCTCGTCACACTCTGAGGAGTTGGGGGTAGAAACAACAGCGTCCGCGCTCGCGCTCGTGGCCGTCCTGATCAAGAGGTCAGTACGAGCTGAAGATGCTAAGACGTGGAGCATACTCGGACAATCCACGACGGGCTCCCGAGTTTCTCATCACGTTGCCATCATCATTCGACGACGTCGAAATGCCGCTGAAAATGGGGCCACTTAGAAAATGTTGCTGCAGTTCGGGACCATGAAATACTCACCTTCGAATTGGAAGCGTGCGTCGCCACTGAGACTGCTGGCCATACAAGGTCGGGCTCATGCCCACAAGGGGTGTGCCGTAAGCGCCAATGTTGTACTCGTTCGTGCGAAACTGACGACGCTCAGCGGTGACGCGCTTGAGCTCCTTCTGAGCTGGAGTGTCGGCATATCGGATGTTCATGAGGAGGGCCTCTTCGCCGATGTTGACACTGTTGAACTTTCGGATCACCTCATCGCAGATGTCGCGGGACTCGAATCTGGCAGGCATATTAGTGGTGTCCGTGTCTGCAACGGAGATTCGAGCGCACCGAGCAAAGCCAACACCACGGCTGTTACCCATACTGTCTCGAAGGATCTTGCTGGACAGAATGGTGTAGCCGAGGAAGATGGTTGCGAGTTCCTGCAGACAGTCGATTTAGCACGAGGTGATTAGAAGCCTTTGCACAGTCTACACTTACCACCTCAGTCAAGCTCTTGGGCAAGTTGGAGATGTACAAGTTGGTGGAACCTTCATCGCCTTCGGCCTTGAGTCTCGAGTTGAAGGATTCCTGGCAGGGTCAGCACACATCACCGTGATGGCAGGCTACGCGACTTACTCGTGCAAAGCCAACTTCATATCCCAGGCGGTGGAAGCCACGGATGCACAATTCGGAATCATGGACATCGCAAAATTTGGCAAAGCCGAAGCTGCAGGCCGTCAGCATCATGAAATGGGTCGAGGGCGGTACAAGTGTACCCTTTGCACGCTCCAGTGTTGGTGTCGATGATGGCCTTGGAGGTCTCGACAGGTCCAAACCGCGAGGCAAACTCGTAGAGCAATCTGTCGTCGGTCGTTGGGTGAAGCCCGCGAATGTACACGTTCCGGTTGCCAGGGATGCGGTTCTCCAAGCTTTGCTCAAGGCTCTTCATCTGGCCAGGGGGGGTGAAGACGGCCGGAACAGCTCTGGGGACAGCAGGATCCTTCTTCAAAAGCTCATCAATGGTGCGGTCGGAGACCGTGGCGATGGCCGACTTGGCAGGGTCCGCATGGAGGTTGGTGAGACCCATCTGTTGAGGAGACGGCGTCGTGTATGCAGAGCGATCGAGGCTGGCAACGCGGGGCCCACCGTCGCGCTGAGATACAGCGCCGTAAAAGGGGGTCGCCGGGGTCGACTCCGTGGTAGAATACGAGCCACGGCGGTTCTCGAGACCCGGAACATCGGAGTTGCCACGCTCGATGCGAGGTTGGCCAGCATTGGTTCGGCCCGGGGTGAAGGGCATGAGGGGCATGGGGAGGCCGACGTAAGGGCCGCCATAGCCACCAGCAGACATTGCAAAATTGTTGTAGGGGTTGTCCTGCGCGTGGCCCATACCCATGGGCTGAGCAGCAGGCATTGGAGCAAGAACAAACTGTCCATCAGATCCGACCATGAAGTGGCCAGGTCCCATGGGGAGCGGGCCGGAGTTGTTGGGCATTCCCATGGCCCCAAGAGAGAGACCGGCAAACTGGCTCATCATGTGATCGTGGGCAGGGCCATGGCCATGGACATTGCGTCCAGCCGGGTTGGCGAGATAGGGGGGGGCCACACCAGTGCTCGCGTCCATTTTGTGGTCGGTCGAAGTCTGATGATGATACGACTTGTGGGTTGCCTGTCGGAGACAAATGTCAGCCATGATCTCGTCTTGCTGTGCAGAGTGCCATGAAAATTTCGTCATGGAGCGCAGGGCTGGCAAAATGGGCTCCAGGAAGGAGGGGGGTCGGGAGCTGAGTAGAGGTGGCGGATGATGATCATGAGGATGACAATGCAAATGACTGCACCAAGGGACCCCTCCTCTGCGCCATTGCGTATGCTGCTTCGACAGCCGAAGCGTACCGCCTTAGGGGACCCTGAAACTTACTCCAAGAGCCACAGATTCGCTTCGAAGGATGGTTGGAGATGGGAAACGATCCGACGGTGGAACAGAGATCTGTACTAGTCGGTGAGCAAAGAGTCCATTGATTGCAGATCGAAGCCAGCATGGATGGGATGCAGGACAGAGGACAGTGGAAGCAGATTTCCAGATTCGGATAAAAGAGGTGCAGCAAAACGCGTCACGAACTGGGGGACAGTGACTTGAGAGGGACGGTGCAGAGGCAGCTCCAGATGGGACAAGGAGAGGGATGATCAGACACGAGATGACGGACCTTGTCGCGTCTTCCCGACTACCTGACGTGATGGTGCAAACGGGGCTCGTGGCCGGCGAAGGCAAATGTTGCTCCCAAGACAGGCGCTGAGATGAAGCGAGAGTAAGTAAGATAGAACAAGCTATCGAGCAAGATGGGGCTTCGAAAGAGATCGATCGGCCTGGCGCAAAAAAATCGGGGAGAGGCGGCTTGTTGACCCGTGGTGATGCTGTGAAGACAGGAAAAGGAGAGGAGACAGAACGGAGAGAGAAGAGCAGAAGCAGACGGCGAGGAAGCGAGCCGACTTACCTAATGTTTAAAGCTGCTGGCGAGAAGGTAATTGCGATGCTGGGTCCAAAGAAGCGAGGAAGGAGATGGAAAGGACGCAGGAAAGCTATTTGTCGGAAGGCCCTGCGCTGTGAAGGCTCGGATGGAGGATGTGGAGGAGAGAAGGATGAAGAGTGAAGAATGACGCGAGCCGAGCGAGGACGGAAGTCGAATTCAACAATGGCGACGCGGAGACGCGACGGCCTTGGTGCATAAGGTTCCAGGGCAGTGCAGTAAGGTTTGGTCCGGCCGCAGTGTTCAACAGCGCCGTCGTCTTGCCACCACCCCTAAGTGCCTTCCGGTGGGTATAGGGGATGCCCGAGGCCGCGATATTCACCGCAGCAGCTATGTCGGCCTGGCTTGCCACCCCGACGCGCGAGAGTTCTCCGCACTTCGTCCTTGCCCACGATATCCGTTGCCGCCGGCAAAGATGCAAGCCGAACTTCTCTGATGCTCGACTCGTCTGTCCGGTACGAGGTGATCGACCTCAACGCCGTCCAACGCGGTATTGCCTGCTGCAAGAACAGCAACCGCGCCGCGTCTGTCGACGACTCCGCTCCCGCCTCCCCTGCCCACGATGCCACCAACCGATCAACGGCGTCGTTTACAGCTTTCCGTCGCCCCAGGCTCCGACAGATCTGTGCAGGGACGTCCCAAGCAGCTCAGACGGCCAAGATGATGCCAGCTGAGCAACCGGCAGTCGTTATGAGCTGTCTTCTGTTATCGCGAGTTCCGGCACGCGGCTCTGGCGCAAGCAAACGATGTCTGGATGATCTACCGACACGTGAGACTAGTTGGATGCGGATACCCGTTCGTTTCCCAGATCTGCGAAGACTCAAGCACGACCGCTTTTTCCCGTTGATGAGAGGGATGGTAGAGATTGGGCTTCTCTTCCGCTTCGAAATGCCGATGGTCGCCACGCCTGTTCGCCGATGCTGTTCTTCCGGCGGACGAATCAATGCACCGAGTACCAGGCGACGTGACGGAAGAATGCAAACGCAACGAATCTTGCAGAAAACAGAAGTAAGAATACTGAACAGGGGATGATAACATGACAGAGGGGATGGCTAACCACACCACAGCCAATGTGCCATTGAGCCTTTGGCAGCATTTCAGGGCAGGACCTAGAAGACGGCACCACGCAGAGCGGGATGAGCGGCTCCTAAATGAGAAACATGAGGATAGGTTGCAGTCGACCGTCTCCGTCGCTCCCTGTCGTTACTTTTTGCTGCCTCTCAGACACTGACGCCCGTGATCCAGGGGCAACCCGCGAACAAGCAGGATGGTAGCTGCGCCATGCTGCAAGTCGCATGGACACTGCGTTCGAGTCTCGACGCTGACCCCGAGAGTGCTTAGGATGCAAGGCGGCAGCTCGGACATCATTGCACAAACTGCCACGGACCGTTTTTCTTTGCCCATGTGATGATCCAACGTTCATCTTCATCCCAAGGTAGGGAGGGGTTGCTTTTTCCTGTGAGCCAGTGAAGGCGACAAGACGTACCAGACATTCCTCGCCATGAGACCTGCTCCAAAGTCTGTCGGCCAGTACCCAACAGAACGGGACAGCCGTCGCAATTTGCCCCTCTGTGTGTCATCGAAACGAGTGCCATTCCCAAGATGAGTTCCTGAGGGCCGCCGGAAGGCATTTCACGGTGCTGGCCGAAGCTGAAGCGCGTATCAGCAGCCCCTGGGAGACGCATCACTCCATGGTTACTCGGCCCTGCATGCGTCGGACGACCGGTTCATCGCTAATATGCTGCGGCGGATATATGAGGGCTGATGGACCAAACAACACGAGCGAGCTGATGACCGCCTCTCCGACGCAAGGGACACGACTTGGTGATCCAAATCCGAATGAGTTCTGAAAAAGCAATGACGACATCGGCTTTGGTCTGGACCTGACGAGGGGGGAAGAGAAAAGACGCCACACGCCGAAATGGATTGAATGGACGACGGTGATTCGTCGATCAGTGGAATTGGCAGTCGGCAGTCCCTCCCAGTCGATCTCGATGCATAACCCATGTTTTGGAGATTCCCGACAGCTGGTCGACGGCCCTAAGATGCAAGGGTACATGGCACTGTTCATAAAAATTACAGAGCCATCGCAGCCATTGTTGCGTGATTAGTTTAGCTACGAATGTCTGGTACTTCCAGTCACCCTGCGTCTGAACTGGGTAGCCATATTAATAATATCAAAGCCCTATTACAAGGAAGCACATGAAGCCGCGCATGACCTAACTACCCTGGAGCCCAGACTTCCAACTGGACCATCTCTGGCGACAGGGTCACCCAAATCACCATATGCGCAAGAAGTCTCTGAGAGAGCATGTGAATCAATGGTGGTTGGCGGGGGCCTTCGATATTACTTCGTCAACAGCATATCGTATTCTATGTCTGAGGTATCGTTACCAATTACCCCAAAAATAAAAAAAAATAAAAAATAAGCCCACGACGTACGGGGCACGGTCGGCAATATTTCCAAGTCGCCTCCAAGCCCCAAAATCCCGTTAACGAAACTTTCTATGTAGATGGTGTTTGACTCGCGTTAATGATGAAAATAGAGGGAGAGATCGCTCAGAAGAAACGCCGCCCTCGGCCATAAACACGCCATGCATCCACACCACGTTAACCTCCACGGAATGAGACGCTTGATCATCTAGGACCAAACATCCTCCTGTAAAGCGCACGTCGGTTAGAACGGTGCTGTAGACGCTTCGTAGTGGGGACGTACCTGGTACTGGTTCGCTGCTCTCATGTGCTTGACCACCTCATCGCCCTTCTGCTCCGATACGCCACGTCCCTCGGCGATGATCTGGGCAAGGACTGCGTTGACCTCACGAGCCATGTTGGCCGCGTCGCCGCAAACGTAGAAGAAGGCCTTTTGTGTCAGAAGTTCGTTGACCTCCTTGGCCCGCTCCTTGAGTCGGTGCTGGACATAGACCTTCTTGTTGCTTTCTCGAGAAAATGCCGTGATCATCTCGAATTTGTCGCCCAGAGCCTTCTTGTATTCCTGCGTACGTGGTCAGCAATTTCAACTCTCCGATCTTGCCAGTAATCGTTGACCTACCGCCCACTCAGACTCGTACATGAAGTCCTCTGTACTCTTGCGGCAGCCAAAGAACAAGAGCGTACGGCCAACCTCGGCACCGTTTTGTGCCTGCCTCGCCCGCTCCTGGACGAAACCTCGGAACGGCGCAACACCAGTACCAGGCCCAATCATGATAATGGGCTTCCCAGGGTCCGAAGGCAGCTTGAAGTTGGAGTGGCGGACGTGAACAGGAACGTGGATTCCATCATACTTGTTGCGCGGGCCTGCAATCTCGTACGTCTGGCCGAATGGTTCCGGCTTGGCATCACCATGCTGCTTCTGCTTCAAGGCGAACAGGTAATTCGTCGTAACACCGCGGAAGGGATCTTGTCGTCCAGGGATCATCTGCGACTCAACGACGGCGGTGATGGAAATCTTCTTAGGCTGGACAACGGATGAGGAGGAAATCGAGTAGTAACGGGGTTGTAACTTATTTAATCCCTCGATAAAAGCCGAGAAGGGAATATTCGACCACTTTTCGCCCTTTCCAACCGCATCCAGGAGTCGAGCGATGTTATAGAACTGGGGACCCGTCTTGTCATGGAAGTAGTCCTTATCGTTGCCTAGTCTAGTCATCTCGGCCTTGATCTCTTCCGTGGGGGAGAAAGCCGCGAGTGTAGACACAAACTGGCGCGATACGGGAGCGCAAACTTCTAAGTGGTACCGTATAATAGCATCGTATGTCGTGGGAGTCGGGAAGGGGACCTTTGCCGTTGGCTCTAGAGCCTTGATGCTGATAACTTCGTTCCTCTTTTCCGTTAAGCCAATCACATCCAGGAATCGGTCAATCTCTTCACCGGGGTTCGTGGGCCAGATGGCAATGTGGTCGCCGGTCTGGTACGCAAGGTTGGAGCCGCTAATGTCGATTTCCATGTGGAGGCAGTTCCTGTCCTTGACCGAGAACAGCTCGCGAGACTCGACAATAGGCGCAATGTACGGGTTGTGGGCGTTGAAGGGGCCTTTGGTGGTACCCTCAAGATGCATCCTATTGGGCTCTCCGAGGTAGACCTCGGAGGACTCGGGGGTCAGGTTATCGCGTTCGACGACGCCGAAGACTGGCTCGTAGACAGCTTCACGCTCCTCGAGGCCCATCTTGGATGCTAGCGCAGCCCACATAGGGTCCTTCCAGGCAAGGAAATCCTCTTCCATGGTACCGGCACCGTCATCACCTTCGCCGGCGTCGCCGATGCGGTGAGCGCCAAGCTTCTGTAGCGCCTTATCGACGTTGCGAACCACCGAGTTATAGTGCTCGTAGGTATTATTGCCCAGGCCAAACGCGACATAGTTGAGGTTGCCGAGAGCCGGATCGTGGCTCTCGGACAAGGTGACATCGTCGGCGATGATGAACTCGTAGAACTCGACGGCGTTATCGGTGGGCTCGCCCTCGCCGTAGGTGGCCAGGACAAACATGATGACCTTATCGTCGGGGATAGCGTCAAGTTTGTCAAAGTCGTACTCTTCCAGGTCGGCGACCATGGTGTCGAGACCGAAGCGGCTCTTGCCCTCTTTAGCCAGACGGGAGGCATAGTCCTCGGCAGTGCCTGTCTGAGAGCCGTAGAAAATGACACAGTTCTTGCCCGTCTCCTCGAGCTTTTCGACAATGTTCCTCGTGCGGCCGGCCTTTGCGCCGTTGGCGTTGGCAAAGGCGCTCGCGTAGGGGTCCTTGACGACGCCCCAGTACTTGCCCTTGGTGAAGTAGGCGAGGGTACCGAGCAGGATCGACGTGAGGACGATGAGATCGATGATGTCGAGCTCGGCCATGGTGGGCGAGTTCGGACAGGCTGATTCAGAGCGCAGGGAGGGATCGGAGCAATCGTTCGACCGCCAGAGTCGCCGGGCCGATGGTCGTGTGTCGCAGGCGTCGCGTCACCGGAGGCAGAGGCGGGAGAGGAGGATGAGGCACTCGTAGGCGGCGGAGCTGGCAAACTTTGGAAGGATTTAGCAGATTGGAGTGGCTTACGTACTCGTACTTCGTCCGTCGGTAACTCCTTCGTAGGCAGGTAGGTACCTAGGTACCAGGCGGAGGACCGCTTCAGCGAGGGTTCCCGGAACAGGAACAGCGTCCGGCCTCAGAACACAATTGCGAGACCTTGAGCAAACTCCGTCGTCGTGGCTCTTGTTTGCGTCTGGCTCTGACTTGTCAAGTGCAGCGCTCCACAAGATATGTTGGCAGCCAGAGAACATCACTCCGAGGCTATCAGTTGCGGTGCTCGTAATATGACTAATATGAAATATTACCTGCTGACATCTGACATGCGATGGACCGACAGCCGGCGCTCCCGGACGCATTCCGGTGTTTCTGCTGCGCCGTAGGGCCCCCATGTTGCACCGAGTTGTGCCGGAACTCGGCTCCGACATGACACAGATACGAGTCTGAATCACCGCCAGTTGAAGCCGTACTCTGGCTTGACCCATTCTCGGCACATCCCGCGAGTTACCGCCTCTCCACCGGAGGTCCAACCAGGCAGCTCGATGTCCGCGGACGCCAAGAGGCAGATCCAGGGTTCCGGGCAGACTCTAATAATGTCGGGCCATTTGCCTAGCTCAATCCCGCGTCCTGAAGCGCGAAGCAATTATGGGGCGTCGGTGGGTCGCACAGAAACATGGCTGCATGACTAAGCATGGCCTCCTAGATCTCGCCTCACTTTCGGCCTCGCTATTAGTTTATCATTTAATTAAATAGAAAAAAAACATAATTATCGAAGAGATACTTTGATAGAGTAAGACGTGAGGTCCGAAACTCGATTGTACGCGTAGGTCTCTCGGGGTCAGTTGATTATATCATTTACTCGTAAGGTGACCGGGTAGTTTAATAAACGTGGAGTCCGGAGGAACAGCGCAACTTAACTACAGCAGCCTGACGTGTCATAGGTTACCGCGATACGCGATTGTACTCGCAGGTCTCTCGGGGTTAATTGGACACTTAATCGGGGCTTTCACTTACTTAGACTCTCTGATCACGAGTCTCTGGGACTATCGTAGTTATCTAGAGACCGCGCAGAGAGGCTTATGTAAGGTAGGCCGCCTGAATGCGCGGGATCCCGCGCACCTATGGGGTCCCACCTAGGCACCGCTGAGCTCAGCAAGGCCAGCACGGTGGCCTCACGGCTTGTTTTACGAGTATGCGTCGAACCGCCGCCGTCTCGAATATCCTTCATCGTTGCCATTCATTGACTGCGCTCGCCCGCTGCGATGCAACATTAGCCGCGCATGCGCAGCGCTAGACCATTGGGAGTTGGGCCCTGGTCCGATGCGAGATGGGTGAGCCTCAGCATTTCCTACCACTTTTCGGATGGCTGCTTGAAACTGTGACTTGTGCCGCGGACCTCTTTCTCCCCCCTCATTGTGGCATGGTGTTCCGTCTGCCAAACACGCACGACGCCTCTGGATCGACATCTCGTGTTCCACAAGCAGAGATGAAAATTGCTGACACAATCCCCCCGTCCTTAGCCCCGTCTCAACCGCTGCCGGACCACCTCCAGGACACGCTGAAGCTCTCCGCGCGGTCCGTGTCGAGGCTCGACGACGAAACAGAGCACGAGGCTCTCTGGGATCAGACAGTCCGCCCCCACGCCTTCGCCCCGAGCCCGTCGCATTTCTCTGCCCACTCGCGAGAGTCATCGGCCGAAAAGTTCCCTCTGCCGACACCCATCTTGACATCTCCTCGAAGCCACGGCCCGCCATCGCGTCATGTCATAGGAGGAGGGGCCATCGAACGAGCCGTTGACCCCGGCAAGAGCACAATCTACGGCCATCATCGCCAGACGTCTATAGTGCATGGGTTCCAGCATTCGAGAAATGGCAGCGTTGCCAGTTCCGCTGGCCCTCTCAGCCCTCAGATGATAGCTGCCGCCGGCGCCGGACTCGAACGACCAGACATGCAGTCCGTTGCAACCCGACTGGAGGCCGACGGTGGCATCCCGTCGCGGCCAACAACAGCCTTGGGCGGACCCGTGGTGTCGAATTCCAACGGCTTTGCGATGGAGAGGTCGGCGTCTGCCGCGGATACGTCACCGCAAGCGGCTGGCCAGCGCAAACTCGAGATGATGCACGGCAAATCACGACGTGATCAACCAACGCACCAGCCACACCCCTCCCGGCATAGAGACGACCAGAAGACCGTCGGAGAGTATGCTCTGCACGTCCTCTTCACTTCGGTATGGTCTTTTGTTAGACCCTGGCCTGATGCCTCGCTGACCCTTTCTAGTTTATTGCTCAAGCCGAAGAGAAGCTGACCGAGTGCATCACCGTCCCCTTCGAGCCCGAGCCGCAGATCGAGCGGATATGTGGACCCGGGGCTGACCCAGCCTTTGACCAGTTGATCGTCGCCCTCGGCCACATCGCCAGCCCGAAGCCAAAGGCTCTAATAGACTCGATGATGTTGTGGAGAAAGAGCAAAAGCGACGCCGCAAACGAAGCTCGAGCCCAGCTTCAGCAGATGCGCAGCAACCAGTCCGGAGGCCCTCTGCTGCGGAGGAACACAGAGCCGCTACAAGCTGGCCCAGGAGGCCCTGAGAATGGACCGCCAAACAGTGTGACCATGTCTACAAAGCAGGAATACGTGGCTCAGCAAGAGCGTCGATCGACAGTTTCCATCTACATTCTATGTCGAGTGCTTCTCGAGGTGATATGCCAAAGCAACCTGACATCCATCACCCCCGAGATGGAGGACAAGCTGGAGAGCATAATCTTCGGGCAGCTTAAAATCGCAGACACCGAGCAGCTGATGATTTCACCACTGAAACTCGCCAATTGGAACCTCTTCGCGCAACTATTGGGACACATGAGCGATATCAACTTTGCCGGAGTCACTAGGCGGTTCATCGAAGACTTGGACAGCTGTCTTCAAGAACGGGTAGTCAAGAATCCCACGTCATCTGCTGGCCGCGATGCTGAAGGAAAGGTAGACCTTGTGCTGGGCGGCATGAAGCACTTGCGAGTCAAGATCTCTCCCGAGGGTGCCTGGGAAGAGTCTTGCGATTTCCTCGTCTCTTTGGGCCGCTTGTTCAACCGGTCCCATGGCCCGAGAGTCAAGACGGCCTTCTGCGAGGCCATCGACATGCTTCTCCTGCCGATCGCCGCAAAAGCCAGCAACAGCCATCTGATGCACCCGAAATGGTCCGAGGTGCTCGCCTCGATCGGTTCACGCTTGGGACAAATGTTCATCAAACCACGGCATTGGACGGTTGCGTTTCCCTTGACCTCGACAATGCTATGCTTGTCATCCCCCGACACATTTGGTTCGCAGTGGCTTCAACTGGTCTTGTCTCTACAGACCAAGGTGAAGGATCGACTCATCAAGCCGCTCTGCCTTCAGGTCACATCTCGGTTGATCTGGACCTACCTGTACCGTACCAACGATAACATGCAGAGTGCCATTAGGAAGCTGGATGATGTGACGAAGCTGGTTCTTCCGTCCTCCAAGCGCAGCCTGGTATCGTTTGACCCGGCAGTCACGGAACCTTTGATCCAAATCATCCGGATCATCGGGTTCAAGTACCCCGAGTACTGCTTTAGAACGGTCATCTTCCCGCTCATCAATGCCGAATTGTTCGTGGCCAACAAAGAGTTGAGGGTTGAACAACTGGACCCCGATCGGATTGTTGTTGGCATCCGAGCCTTCCTGTGCATCATGTCTGACCTGGAGAAAGGCGAGCAGGGCCAGCCCCCGTTTCCACAATTTCACGATGCTCATTCCCCGACTGAACGTCTGCCAACCTCGCCCATCTTGTCGTCACCCAGACACGGCCCCTTGTCCAGTCCCACCTCGATGCCCAAGGAGGAGAACATCTCACGTCCCGTTCTTACACACGTCTTGGGCGACGGGGTTCGCGAATACTACTTGCAATTTTGCCAAATACTCGGCAAAATAACCATTGTATGCGATAACACGTTTGGCGGACAGGCCGCCCTGGACGAAAAGTTCAATAGCCCTGGTCCGAAGACGCCGATTGCCGAGTCGTTTAACTTTTCTCGCCGCGATGAACACCAAAACGCGGCAGATCAAAAGCAAGCATTCTACGAGCTTCTGCACGTGGCCGTCCAAGCACTCCCCCGATGCTTGTCGGTTGACATTCCGTTCAACTCGCTGATCAATCTCTTGTGCACCGGCACAGCTCATGTCCAGTACAATATTGCCGAGTCCTCTGCCAATTCCTTGAAGGCTATTGCGAGACACTCTCACGCACAGCAGGTGACCATGGGATTTGCTCGCTTCATTTTCAACTTTGACGACCGGTACTCGACCATGTCTGACGGGGGCATGCTTGGTCCAGGTCATATCGAAAACACCCTGCGACTCTACGTCGAGCTGCTCCAAATTTGGATAGAGGAGATCAGACAGAAAACGAGGGATGCGGCGGCCAACCAGTTGGATTCCAGTGCGTCGGACAAGAGAGCCTTGAAGCTGGATCTATCGAGCATTTGGGCAGAAGTGGACCAGGCAGAGGCCCATGGCCTCTTCTTCCTCTGCTCACAATCGCGGCGGGTCCGTCACTTTGCTGTCACGGTTCTGCGTCTAATCACCCAGTTTGACAAGGCGCTCGGCAAGGAGGAGGAGAAGGAAACTCTCAGGTTGATCAACATTTTGGAGAACGACTCGAATCAAGTCATGGACTTCAACGACGAGCACCTGTCCGTCGCCGAACGCAGCCGGCTGCAACGAGGGCTGCAGAACAACAACAGCAAAGGCGTGGTGGTCGAACTCTGCACCAGTGATGTCACCTACGACACCACGTTGTGGTTCAAAATATTCCCGAATCTGATTCGAATCTCCTTTGACAAATGTCCTTTCGCCGTCGCTATATGCCGAGATCTGATTTGCAATCGCATACTCCAGATGTACAAGCCGATTGTCGTCTTGTCTGAACCGACCCGAGGCCTATACTATGGGGGCGAGCAAGGCAATGGCCGAATGCCAGTGCGATCGCCGGCGACTCAGCCTGAGGTCTTGATGGAGCAATGGAAACTCTACCTCATCTTCGCTTGCACGACCCTCGCAGATGGGGGAAACCAAACTCCCAACCCTGCAAAGGATGCACAACACACTCGAAAGCCGTCGAAGCCAGCGTCGACCGACAAGATCGTGACGGCGAGAACTCTGTTCAAGTATCTCATCCCTCTTCTCTCCTCATATTCGGCCTCCGTACGGGACGCTGTTGTTGTTGCCATGGGGTCCATCAATATTCACATCTACCGGACCCTTCTGGAGGAGCTCCAAGGCCATGCTTCCCGGTGCAATGATGACGCACGCGCCAGAATCCATCAGCGAACCAACAGCACTCCGAGAAGAAATCGCAAGATGGACTTGCTCCGTACAGAGATTACACATGTGTTCAAGTTGACATCCCACTTTCTCCGGGAGCCTCAGGTGTACCAGTCCGAGTTCTTCCTCGGTACCCTGACGTCACATGCCAAAGATTTGAAGTTGTTCCTGATGGATGGAGAAGTCCAGATGGACTGGGAATTCCAGAAGCTTAGGCGGCATTACTGCGGGCTGATGGAGGTGCTTTTCGAGGGAATCAACAGGACAAAGGACCCATCGCGATGGATGACATTCGAGTCCCGAAAATCTGCATTCTCCTTGATGGAAGATTGGTGCGGCTTTTCTCCGAACCAGACGCAGATACGAGCGAGAGAAGACACAATGCGCCAGTCTCTCATTGACCAACAATCAATGGGCGAACGCGGAACCGTCACAGCCGCCATGGAGATCGAAAAACGCAACTTGAGAACTGCAGCGCTCAGTGCAATGGCTGCGCTCTGTGGCGGACCCATCAGTGTCACGACTGAAAGCGGTGTTACGTTGCAGTTTGACATTCGTCGGATGCTCGCCTGGATCGAGGCAATCTTCAACTCTGGTAGCGACAGGATGAATGTCACAGGGCGCAGGGCTTTGAAGAATCTGGTCGTCCACAACCGAGAGTACCCATATCTACTTGAGCATTGTATTGCGCGATGCTACTTGGCCGACGTGCCTAAGGTGCTCGAGAGCTATTTCGCGGTCACCATTGAGGTATTGCAGGAGCAGAGCCACTATCCCTGTCCGTTTTGGAAACTCCTTGGCCTCTGTCTATACACGCTTGGAAACGACCAGAGCGAAATCAGGTCAAAGTCGTCGACAGTGCTTCGGTCTTTGGAGGCACGTCAACAGCGGAACTCCAAGATTCAGGATTTCGACATAAGCATCTCAGACAAGACTCAAGCTCTCTACAAACTCGCGCAATTCGAAATTTCCAAGCGGCTCGCGAAGCAACACACAGAGCTTGCGTTCCACATCTTCTCCGAGTTCACCTATTACTTCAAGGACGTCCAGCCGGCAGTGCAGAGGAACGTTATTGCTGTCGTCCTCCCCTGGATTCAGACGATAGAACTAAAGCTGGATCCGAACGGTGGCCCTACGGCTCAGTCATACGTACTCCTAGCAAACTTGTTGGAGCTTACCATCAGGTCCAGTGGAGCGCTACATCACGAGGTTCAGGCTCTTTGGCAGGCACTGGCCTCGGGGCCGCACCCGGGAAATGTTCGTCTTGTCTTGGACTTCATCATGCAGCTCTGTCTGGAGCGACGCGAGCAGAACTTTGTCGAATATGCCAAGCAGATTGTGGTGTTTTTATCCACGACAAACAGCACACCGGGTATCAAGGTTGTTGAATTCTTGCTCATGCAGATCACTCCTAAGGCGATGGTTCCTAACGAGAAGAGAGAGGCGGTGCCGCCTCCACCAGACATCAACAGCCTCCCGTACTGTGCCGACTTGAGCGAGGCTCTCCCGATCGGGACGAAGCAAGCCGGCTTCTCACTTGGCCAGCTGTCACTAATTCTGCTTGTCGACCTGATGGTATCACCGGTGCATCTGACACCAGACCATGTGCCACTCCTTCTCCAGGTGGTCGCTGTTCTCTGGGATCACTATACCCCTCTAGTGCAAGAGCAGGCTCGGGAGATGCTCGTGCATCTTATCCATGAGCTCGTCATCTCACGCATGGACGACCAACCGCAAGGCACGCGCAAGGGGTCAGTCGAGGATTTGGTCGACTTGATCCGACGACATGATCGTTCTGTGGTCTGGGGTTACGAGGACAGCAACGGCAAGGTGGACGATCAAGATAACAAGGTTCCACCAAGCATGGAATATTTGACTGCGCAGGTAGTCAAGACTTTTGAGACGAGATTCCCCGGCATCAAGGAGCAATGGGGCCGCTTGTCGTTGACCTGGGCCACGTCATGCCCCGTCCGGCACTTGGCCTGCCGGTCGTTCCAGATCTTCCGTTGCGTCCTCACTTCGCTGGATCAGTACATGCTCGGCGATATGCTCGCTAGGCTGTCCAACACCATTGCCGATCAGGATCCGGAGATTCAGTCGTTCTCAATGGAGATCCTGACGACGTTGAAGACCCTCATCGTGAAGCTGGACTCTGATAAGCTTCTGACCTTTCCGCAACTCTTCTGGACCACCTGTGCGTGTCTGGAATCTATCAATGAGCGAGAGTTTCTCGAAGCCGTGGAAATGCTCAATGAGCTAGTTCGAAAAGTCGACTTTAGGTCGCCGAATGTGCGGAGGCTGATGGCGGACGGACAACCAGACCGATGGGAAGGCCAATTTGAAGGGATCCAACCTCTGTTATACAAAGGCCTCAGATCTTCAGCGTGCTGGCAACCAACGCTTGATACCATGGACAAGTTGGTTAAGCTCCCAGGCGATAACCTGATTGGCGACGACAGTCGACTCTTCTTTGCTCTTCTAGCCAACTTTCCCCGTTTCTTGAACGAGCTGGAACGCGGAGCGCCGAGTGAAGAAACCCTGAGGACCGCGAGCATTCTTTTAGGGGAGACGGACAGACAGGGCTTGGAGGGCCTCGGCCTGGTCCTGGACGACTACATTTCTGGGAAGCACCCAGACAGCAGGGAGTTCTTGAACCATCTATTCATGGCCATCAAGGAGTACTATCTACCTCGACTGGAGTTTAAGATGATCACTTTCCTGATTGGCCTGCTCACCAACTCCCTGTCGTGGGTCAAGGTTCAAACCATGCGCATCCTCTGCGTCGCCATTCCGGAGGTTGACATGCGCAACCCAGAACTGGCAGGGCATGGGTCAGACCTCATCTCACCCCTGCTGCGTCTCCTGCAGACCGAGTTTTGCATGGGCGCCTTGGAGGTGTTGGACAATATCATGACCATGTCTGGAAGCCACATGGACAAGCACCATTTGCGGATGAGCATGACGCGCTCAACTTCCAAGGCCGTGCGCAAGGAGTATGAGCGAACGCAAAGCCTGTTCGGCATCCCCGAAGCGTCTGGTTGGGCCATCCCCATTCCTGCGAAGAAGACGGACGCTACTCGATCCAACATCCATGCGGCCTTTTACATGTGCCAAAGCACAGAGGGATCCTCTACCGAGGCCACACCTACTGCCGAGGTCGAGTTCCACACAGACGACTTCCCTTACGGATATTTTGACGTGCAGGACAGGACCGAGACCATGCTCTCCGACGACGGGCGCGTGGACATTGGCGTCGGAGATTTGGTAACCAAGTTGGACGGCCTCGACGACTTCTTTAACGAACCCTCGAGTCCTCACACGGATGATGACGGCCGATCATCGCGAACCATCACAGAGTATACGCCCGAGTCGTTCGAGTCTGGTACGGAGCTGTACGACGAGCAGATTCTACCCATCCTGCACGAGGCCTCGAACAATACATCGTTCCAGAACGGTTTTGCGGACCGGCCCATGGCTACGCCTAGGGACGTCGCTTCCAACACGATGAATCCCGGCGCCTTCACCGCAGCCATGCCCTCGCGGCCCGGTTTGCATTCACGATCCATCACTTCACCGTCCGCGCCCGCCTCGTACCAGCCGCACATGGCTGGCGAGGTGACATCGGACGAGGAGTACCTGTCTGGGGGGTTTTCGGATGCAGACGACGAAAGGCCAGATGCTCGCAACGCTGACGGGTCTTTCCTTCTGGAGAGCATGATCAAGGCTCCTAAGCAGGGTCCACGACCAGGCACTCGGCGGTTCACAGGCAGGGCGCGAGACGATGGACAGAGGGAAAGGTCTGCAACACCAGTCACGCCCAGGATTCCGAGCAAGTTGTTCCAGCCCAAGATGTCGGGGCCTGGTGATGTGCTTTGAAGTTGAGACAAAGTTTTGAATCAAGACTCCTTTTCATTATGTTGGCTAATTTTGCGACGAGATGAGAGCGCAAGCCTTGAATTGTGTTGGTACATGACAGTTCGATGCCATGTTTACGCAGCATGGATCAATTCCCTTGATATTACGACAATGGAGGGACATTGGATGGATAGGGAAAGCCCGTCATATCCGGAGGAACCACTAGCACGAGCCGAGCGGGGCGGCGTAAAGGCGTACCTCCATAAGATGTTAGCAAAGAAGAAGCGTACGGTCTTCAGACGCAGCGATTAGCATGTTAGGGTCCCAAGGACAAAATTCATTTTAGTGAGACTGACGCTAGCATCTTGCTTTCAATATGCACCACGGAGGGCGCGTGGAATCATCGCTGTCTGCCACGCCGTAGTAATCGACATCGAGACCGTCGTCGTCGTCTTTAACAGATATGGGGTATAGAGGATCAGAGGTCAATCCTGCGAGGTGAAGTAGGGGGTGTCTTCTATGACGGTCTAGTATCGGTGCCGCGTGGAGTAATCTGTTGAACGCAGAAGAGTCAGTGCACCAATGCGACAAGGCCGCCGAAGAGGATGGAGACATCATACCCTTGGGACTGACTACGAGACCTCTACCCTTCTTGGCGCCGCGGTAGACGGTCTCAATAATATCAATGAGTTCTTGTTTGTCCTCCAGCACCCAGTTCAACTTGTTGTTGTTGCCGGTTCCAAAATCGCACATGATGTGTTTATTGCGGAAGAAGAACATAATGGTGCAGGGGTCGTATAGTTCTGCGTTGAGCATCAGCACCGCTGTCTCCGTTCCAGGAGCGCTTGTGCAGGGAGACGGCTTAAACGCACCGTACATCTGGTTGAAGTCGGGGACCTGGTCGATGTCGCAGACGTAGACGACGGCAAAGCTTTTGACCTTGTCGGCGATCTTGTAGAGGACCTCGTCCTGGCGCATGCAGTCGGCGTCCCAGTCGCGGCCGAAGCGGATGACAACGAGGCGCTCCTCCTCGCTGAGGATGGCCTGGTCGACGTGCCAGCCCGAGGCGAGGTGGGGGATGACGACGGAGCCCATGATTTCTTGGGAAGAGGCGAGGCGGGTGCGCCTGGGCCTTGTCGTGCTCGGCCGCGCGGACTTCACAGTTGGAGATGTTCGTGGGGGGTCGTCGGAAGAGAGACGTTGGACGTTGGCACGTTGTTGTTGATGGATGTTGGGATCGAAGAATCGAAGGAGGTTTGAGGTGGGGCTCCCCCATATTGGCAAGATCCGCTTTGGTGCATGACACATGGACGTCGGGGTCCAGTGAATCGCACGCGACCTCAAGAAGTTGCCCAGGACCCGGTGCGCATCGCCAATGCGCAGCCATCGAGGCCAGCCGAATGATGCTGAGACGGGGCCACAAGCTGCTGCCACGGTCAGCCAAGCTTCCGGCCTGCTCCATCCGTCACCTAGCCCTCCCGACGCCACGGAGATGGCACCGCAATGCCCACAGCAAGGCTCCTGCACCTGACGACAGGGGACCGGCTGATATGAAGCTGATATATCCCGATGCGCCGTCGAGCCAGCACTCGAATCTGACCACGTTTCTGGCCTACGCCAAGCGCACAGGCCTAGACGACGAGTCGACCGTCTTTGTAGGCACACACTACGAGTACACGGTTGCCGCGACGCTCACCAGGTATGGCTTCTTCCTCAAGCGGATAGGCGGCGCGTCAGACTACGGAACGGACCTGGTCGGCACCTGGACGCTCCCTTCGCTCTCCCAACCACTGAGGGTGCTCGCCCAGTGCAAGGCTGGCGCTCAGCGAGTTGGTCCGCAGCATGTTCGCGAGCTGGAAGGTGCGTTTGTCGGCGCGCCGGTGGGCTGGAGGGGCGACGGCGTGCTGGGCGTGCTGGTGAGCGAAAGGGCGGCGACGAAAGGCGTCAGGGACTCGCTGGGGAGGAGTCGGTGGCCGATGGCGTACGCGTGCTGCTCCCGGGACGGCGCCGTCACGCAGGTGCTGTGGAACAGGCGGGCTGAGGAGGAAGGCCTCGAGGGATACGGGGTGGCCCCGAGGCATGTCGAGGGCAGAAGCGATGCGGAACTTGTGTTGATGCGCAATGGCAAGGTCATTGTGTGATGCACGCGAGGCGAAGCCGAGAGATTGTCTGCGAAGCTGGGTGGTCGCAGGATGACACCTGCTGGCTGTTGTATCTGCTCGACAGGTGTTGGCCGCCTGCATCACCACCAGCATCAACCACCAGCATCAACCACCAGCATCACCACCAGCAACACCATCGTCCATCATGTGCGTTTGCTGCCCCGCGAACCTGGATGACGACGGAACGGCCGTTTCTCGCCCTCTGGCCCGTATTAGCGGTAAAATGCAATCAAGTACCCGTACTTCGCACAATTGGCAAGCGACGAGGCGCAGCCAATAAGCTTAATGTGCTAGCGCCCAGCCCTGTTTCTATTTTCCGGACCACCATTCTTCTCTTCCCTTGACAACGAAGCTTAACTTTGTTTGTATTTAGTGCTCTCTTGGGCGACCGCGAGTCGGGGTAGTGTTGGAGCGGGCGTGCAACGGGCAGCCCCCCTGTGGTCCCCCTGTGGCCCCCCTGTGACTGCGGCCGTTCTAGCGGTGCGTCTTGCCCGGGAAACCGCTAGATAGGCGGCATCGTTGGCGGTGAGGTGCGATAAGGCGACCACCACCCTACTCCGTACTTCGCATCGCATGCCTAGTATGTAATGACAAGCGATAGCTCCTCTCTCAACGCTAACGGTG
Organism: Tolypocladium capitatum; assembly: GCA_002901185.1. Taxonomy (NCBI): domain Eukaryota; kingdom Fungi; phylum Ascomycota; class Sordariomycetes; order Hypocreales; family Ophiocordycipitaceae; genus Tolypocladium; species Tolypocladium capitatum. The sequence continues at coordinate 8,141 of NRSZ01000060.1, read as the reverse complement.
CATCCTGACAACGCCCCACGCGCGTGCCCGGCGGCTAATGCGGCTGCATTGTCTCCCTACGGACAAGACCATGGCACGACTCGCTCGTACATGCTTTCCTCTCATCTGTTGCTCCAACTATTGACGTCCAGCCGCGCGCCCTCGCTCCTCGAACGCGTCGTCTGGCGTCTCTCGCGCTCACTCGCAATCGCCTCGCCACGACCGCCGGAACGATGCCACGTGACATTGAAATCCGTGGGCATCGTGTCGATGGCGCCACGGCAGGTGAGCATCATAACGCGACCGGCCCAACGAAGCTGGGAGAGGAGGGAAATGCAAGGGCCGGCGCCGCCTTCTCCGAACTGACCAGCACGAACCGGGGCCTCAAGCAACGCCATGTCCAAATGATAGCTCTCGCCGGCACGATCGGCACCGGCCTCTTCCTGGCAACAGGCAAAGCCCTGGCACGGGGCGGGCCCTTGGGCATCCTGCTCTCATACGGCATCGTCGGCATGCTCATCTGCTGCGTCGTCTTCTCCGTGGCCGAGCTGAGCGCCCTTGCTCCCCTTTCTGGCGGCATCATCCGGCACGCGGAATGGTTCGTCGATCCCGCGCTTTCGTTTGCGCAGGGCTGGAACAGCGTCTATGCGAATGCCATCCTGCTGCCCGCCGAGATGGTGGCTTGTGCCGTCATCATCGACTATTGGACTCCCATCAACCATGCCGTGTGGATCACTGTCCTCGGCGGCCTCCTCATCCTGAGCAACATGTTCCTCATCAGCATCTATGGCGAGTTGGAGTTTGCCTTTGCCATATTGAAGATTGCGTTGATTGTCGGAGTGAACATCATGGTGAGAGTCCTCGCTCATCAGCGCCACAAACTCGAGGCCCCTAACTCCGTCTCGTAGAGTCTTTGCATCACGCTTGGAGCCGGCCCACGGGGCGAGCCCATCGGATTTCGGTACTGGAGAAACCCTGGGCCCTTCGTTCAGTTCCTTGGAATCGCGGGGTCTTGGGGCCAGTTCCTTGGCTTCTGGCGCGTCATGAGCAGCGCTGCGTATGCATTTTCCAACGTAGAAAACGTCTCCGTTGCGGCGGCCGAGACGCAGAATCCGCGTCACAACATCCCCAAGGCCGCCAAGCGTGTGTTTTGGAGAATCATGATCTTCTTCGTCATCACCGTCTTCTTCATCGGGCTTACCGTCTCGTCCGCCGACAAGGGACTGACGGCGAGTTCGGGCAACGCTGGGGCCTCACCGTTTGCGATTGCGGCGACAAATGCCGGGATCAAGGCTGTGCCCTCCATCATCAATGCCGTCGTGGTGACGAGTGCATGGAGCGCTGCTAATTCCGGTAAGCAAGCACATACCCAACCCTTGAGCCGAACCTTTAAATCGACGTGAGCCTCGGTCTGATTGACGTGGAATACAGCGATGCTCGTCGCGACTCGAACGCTGTATGGGCTTGCTCAAGACGGCCACGCCCCGAAGGTCCTCACGCGTAAGAACCGCTTTGGGATTCCTTGGCTGTCTGTTGCCGCGGTCGGATCCGTTTTGCTCTTGGGGTACATGACGCTCTCATCCGCTGCCTCGGTCGTCTTCGAATGGCTGCAGGACCTCGTCTCGGCCGCCTCCATGGTCCACTGGATCAACATGGAGTTGGTCTACCTCCGGTTCTACTACGGCTGCAAGAAGCAGAACATCAGCCGCGACCGACTGCCTTGGAAAAGCCCCTTCCAACCGTACGCAGCCTGGACCGCCCTGGTGTCGTTTAGTATCCTGCTGCTCACCGGCGGATTCTACGTGTTTATCGAGGGCGGCTGGAGCCCCCAGAGCTTTGTGTCGTCCTACTTCAACATTCCGCTCATATTCATACTCTATTTTGGATACAAGTTCTGGCGAAAGACGGAGCTGGTCTCCCTTCAGGACATGCCTATTCTTGGATTCATTAAAATTGCAGAGGAAAATCCAGAGACCATCGAACCCCCAGCCACAGGGTGGCGAAGGCTGAATATCCTTTGGGGTTGATCATAAATCGTGAAGGGGCCAGGGCGGTATTGTCTCTGTGAGGGATGTAATAGCGTGCAGGGGCGGCGATTGATGTCGCTCTGTTCTCGGTACGAGGATCCGTGAAGCGGGTTCTGGCTATATGGGGACGCCTATTTCTCTGCCTTGATGTCTCAGTTGGTAAGAAAGAATGGCATTGACATGGCGTCTTACAGCATCTATGACGACTTGGACTTGGTCCCCTGGGATATGGCCATCAAGGACTTTATTGCCGACGTTTGGGAGAGCTACGAGGTTGACATGGAGCACCTTGATTTGCTGCTTACACAAGTATATATATTCTGAATATCTACATGCAAACTCCAACGTCCGGTCTTGAGCCCAGGTGCTTCAACGGCCGGACAACTCAATACAGCCAGAAGCGACTTGTCAATCATCCCACACCGCTGCCTTTGCCTTTTCAGCATCCTCGCGCCGCTTCCGCTCGTCTGCCTTCTCCTGTTCCATCTTCTTCCTCTCCTGCTCACGGATAGACTTTTGATACGCCTGTTGCTCCTCAGTCTGCCTCGGTGCTCTGAGACCCAAGCCCGCGGCAATCATGCGCCGCGCCACGGCGTCCGTCTTCTCCGGTCTCCTGGACGCCGGGACCTCGAGGGGTGAGGCTGTCCCGGGCTCTGGCATCGCACTCCAGTCGGGCGCGGATGTGAAGTGTGGAGTTGCTGGTGTCGGTGGCGGAGGGGAGGGGAATGAAGCCTTTGTTGGCGTCTCCGCGTCGTCATCGGACGGGGACGAGTCTTGGTCTTCCCAGGAATCGGCCACTTGGTTTTTCTTTTTTTCCTTGGACGGCTTGGTGCTTTCTTTGGCGCCCTCGAGCTTCAGGGCCGCGAGGGAGGATGCGACTTGTTCATCCTTGCCCCGCGCTGGCGACGCCATGGTGGTACTTGAGACGTCGAGACTTGAGGCAGTGGCCGCGTGTCCGTCCCGCAGCTAACGGACTGCCGTATGGAGAAATCACAAGGGCGACTCAGATCCTCCACTTGAACAAGGGTCAGCAGCGTTAGATTGCTTTGGAAACGCAGAATGGTGATGAAAGTTGGGAGGTGAAGGTCGTCGCGGCGAGTTCGGGCAATTGTGGGGTCTGGGACTCTGGGCGAGTGGAACCTTGGAATGCACGTGGATCGGGGATGCTTTTCTAGAACGCTTCTGACTTGACCGCAACAATGGAATCGCAAATACTACATTGAAAAGCCTTTTCTGGGTACAGCATATTACCGCAGCGTCAGGTGTACGGTCTCGAAGACGACATCGCGCTCCCATATGCTTCAAACGGGGCGTGAAGTTGCTCGCTTGCAAATGACGTTGTCGAACCCCGGAGTTTAACCGGTTGGAGCTTCCTACGTTCTCGCGCTCGTTTTTCCGAACCATGTCGTCGTGCCGGTGCCGCATATCTCGCACAGCCATCCCACGAGCATATCATATTAAACGTCTTGTCAATCTCCACAGCGGCGATGCTCCCCATTGCCGACACGGCAACTCGCAAACCTCGATCGCAATAGCGCCCTTCGCTCGGTCAAGGCATCCTGCGTGTCCAGTCCAGGTGCATCCGTCTGCTCTTCGGCCCAGCTTCGGCTTTGAACCTCGCTATCCCGCCTCGGAGCTCGCTCGCCACGAGGCCAGCTCGCACATCCGACCATGATCCCGCGATCCCGCGTCTGCGGACGCCTCATAGTCGAGCGCTTGACGGCCCATGCGAGCAGAACAATCCCTGGCTCCGTGTCCAGAACGTGGCCATTGACGCCGGCCTGCAGAAGTCCTCATGTCTGCGCTCGGCGCCTGCCTGCCCTTCGGTCGCGAGTGGCCGGAGCGTCTTTCTCGACCAGCGCGAGGCTAGGAAAGGAAAATGACAAGGACAAGGATAAGGGTGGCAACTTCTTCGACTCGGCCGTCGAGCCCCCTACCGAACATTTGTCTGAGGAAGAAGCCAAGGCGAACCTCGAGAACAAGAATAAGGAGGCGGCGGCGGACAGGGCTGTGGCCGAGTCCAAGACCAACGGCGCCGACTCTTCAGCCTCCTCTGCAAAGACAGAGGGCGGTGCCCAGTCGCAGGATGGCAAGGCCTCGGGAAGCTTGGCGGGGGCTGGGTCAGGGCCAGGAGGAGACGGCTCCGGTGGTGATGGGAAACGAGGTCGCAAATCCGTCGAAAGGGCGCTTCAAAAGCCGGTCGTGCCGGACGTGTACCCGCAGGTCCTGGCCATCCCCATTGCTCGTCGACCGCTGTTCCCCGGCTTCTACAAGGCCATAACCATCAAGGACCCAAACGTAGCGACTGCGATTACGGAATCCATCAAGCGCGGCCAGCCATACGTCGGAGCCTTCCTTTTCAAGGACGAGAATGAAGATGAAGACATCATTCGAAATGCCGACGACGTGTACGATGTCGGAGTCTTTGCTCAGATCACGAGCGCATTCCCCATACATGGGCAAGAGGGCGCCTTGACGGCGATCCTCTACCCTCACCGCCGAATCCGACTGTCCACCCTCTTGCCGCCCGGTGGTCAAGATCTCAAGACGAGAGCGGACGCAAAGGCGGAGCCCGAGACGCCGCAGCCGATACCCCAGAAGGCCGCCGAGGAGGAATCGACTTCGCCAGACAAGAAGGGCGACGTGGTGGCAAGCTTCGAGGAGGGTGCTGTGGAGAAGAAGCCCGACCAGGCGGCCGAGAAGTACGAGCCAACGTCATTCCTCAAGAGATATCCCGTCAGTCTCGTCAACGTGGAGAACCTCGCCGATGAGCCGTACGACCCCAAGAGCCCGGTCATCAGGGCCATCACCAACGAGATTGTCAACGTCTTTAAGGAGGTCGCCACCATGAACAACCTCTTCCGCGACCAGATCTCAACCTTTTCAATGAGCCAGTCCACCGGCAACGTCACGTCTGAGCCCGGAAAACTTGCCGACTTCGCCGCCGCCGTCTCCTCGGGTGAACAAAAGGAGCTGCAGGAAGTTCTCTCGTGCATGAACGTCGAGGAAAGGATGCAGAAGGCGCTGGTTGTCCTGAAGAAGGAGCTCATGAATGCGCAGCTGCAGTCCAAGATCACCAAGGACGTGGAGAGCAAGATCAGCAAGAGGCAGCGCGAATATTGGCTCATGGAGCAGATGAAGGGCATTCGCCGCGAACTCGGCCTGGAATCCGACGGCAAGGACAAGCTGGTGGAGAAGTTCAAGGAGAAGGCGGGCAAGCTAGCCATGCCCGACGCGGTCCGCAAAGTCTTTGACGAGGAACTCAACAAGCTCGCGCACCTGGAAACGGCTGCTTCCGAGTTCAACGTGACGAGGAACTACCTCGACTGGCTCACTCAGATTCCGTGGGGCCAGAGGAGCCCCGAGAACTTTGGCATCCAGAACGCCATCAAGGTGCTCGACGACGATCACTACGGCTTAAAGGACGTCAAGGACCGGATCCTGGAGTTTATTGCGGTTGGAAAGCTGCGGGGCACCGTCGAGGGCAAGATTCTCTGCTTCGTCGGCCCCCCCGGCGTTGGAAAGACAAGTATCGGCAAGTCCATTGCCAGGGCTCTCAACCGGCAATACTACAGGTTCAGCGTCGGCGGGCTGACGGATGTGGCGGAAATCAAGGGCCACCGGAGGACGTATGTGGGTGCGCTGCCGGGCCGCATCATCCAGGCGTTGAAGAAGTGCCAGACCGAGAACCCACTCATCCTGATCGACGAAGTCGACAAGATTGGCCGGGGATATCAAGGTGACCCATCTTCGGCGCTGCTCGAGCTGCTGGACCCGGAGCAAAACAACTCCTTCTTGGACCATTACATGGACGTGCCCGTCGATCTCTCCAAGGTCCTGTTTGTGTGCACGGCCAACATGACGGATACGATCCCCAGACCGCTGCTGGACCGCATGGAGCTCATCACACTCTCCGGCTACGTCGCGGACGAGAAGAAGGCCATCGCCAACACGTACCTGGCCCCTGCGGCGAGGGAGGCGGCCGGTCTCAAGGACGCGGACGTGCGGCTCACCGACGAGGCGATCGAGGAGCTGATCAAGTCGTACTGCCGCGAATCGGGTGTTCGAAACCTGAAGAAGCAGATTGAGAAGGTGTACCGAAAGTCGGCGCTGAAGATTGTCCAGGACCTCGGCGAGGAGGTTTTACCAGAGGAAGAAGCTCCCACGGAGGAGGGCAAGTCGGCACCGGAAGAGGGAGAGAAGAAGCCTGAAGGAGCTGCCGCGCAAGAGGGAGAGGACAAGGCGGCGACGGAAGCCAGCGAAGGAGGGACGACAGAAAAGCCACGAAAGGCCTTGAGAGTTCCCGACTCGGTCCATGTTGAGATTGGCAAGGACAACCTCACAGACTACATCGGACCGCCGGTATTCACGTCTGACCGGCTCTACGAGGTCAGCCCGCCCGGTGTTTCGATGGGCCTGGCCTGGACGCAGATGGGCGGTGCTGCCATGTACATCGAGTCCATCCTCCAAGCTCCGCTCCGACCGAGCACGAGGCCGCACCTCGAGATCACGGGCAACCTCAAGTCAGTGATGAAGGAGTCGACGACGATTGCCTACTCGTTTGCCAAGGCCTTCATGGCCAAGCAGTTCCCCGACAACCACTTCTTCGACAGGGCCAAGATGCACCTGCACGTGCCCGACGGGGCCGTGTCCAAGGATGGGCCGTCGGCGGGCATCACCATGTCGACTTCTCTCCTGTCGCTCGCCCTGGACGTGCCGGTCAACCCCACGGTGGCAATGACGGGCGAGCTGACCCTAACGGGCAAGGTGCTGCGGATCGGCGGTTTGAGGGAGAAGACGGTGGCGGCCAGGCGAGCAGGGTGCAAGACGATCATCTTCCCCGCGGACAACATGTCGGACTGGCTGGAGCTGCCCGAGGTACGTCGCGGTGACTTGTAGGAGAGGCGTCGACGACGTACGGATCGGCTAACATCTGAGTGCTACAGAACATCAAAGAGGGCATCTCGGGCCACGCGGTCGGGTGGTACGGCGAGGTGTTCGACCTCGTGTTCCCCGAGCTCGACGGCGAGCAAGCCAACAAGTGTAAGATTTGCGAGTGGAAAGACCAACAGAAGAAGGAGGAGGACGAGCGTTCCGAAGAGGAGGATTAGACGAAACTAGAGGGCGAAGCCATGTAAAAATCTGCATGTGGGCGGCGCTGCCGGACCCATGGCATTCCAGCCTCGGCCTCTCGAGGCTGGCATGATTTGGCGTTATGATTTTCCTGGGGCATGGGGGAGCCGAGTTGCTGGATTGAATGACATGTAACAAACCACTCCTACTCTTTTCGCGGTGCGGACGGTGGCGGTGGAGGAACTCTTGCGAGCTCTTGTAGCGGGTATTGCAGAATGGCGGTGTTGAAGAGGAACAGCGGAGGGCAGAAGACAACTCGCCGACGCGGTCGTCACAGCGTGTGTCTCAGCTGACAGATGCGAGGCTGAGCTGGGAGAAGGGCGTACTTGGCAGCTGCCTAATATGCCGTCCCCAAACAGGGCTTACGGAGGTAGCGAGTGCATATTACATACAAACAAGGCATATTACGATCAAGGCAGTCACCGGACGCCTCCAATTCCGCGTGCATCCGCGCCGGTTTAGCGGCTTTCTCGACGTGGAATGCTTCGCACGGATACAGTTAGGCCATCTGCCGGCGCCATGCCGTCTCAGCTCTACGGGGCGCATTGGGCAATGCCAGCTTGGACCTCCGTCACCGACGTCCGAGTTGTGGGGTTGAGGCCAGCGGGGACGGGACGCGGGACGAGCCTAGCAGGGGCGGATGGGGTGCCTGGGCTGGCTGGGCTGGCTGGGCTGGCTGTTTGTTGGCTTTTTGACGATTGTCGCGATGGTTGGAGTCGGATGGTTGGAGTCGGATGGTTGGAGTCTGGTGGCGCGGCCGGATGGAACGGCGGAGGGACGCTGGTGGTATATCGTCGGCGTGGCCGAGGCCCGCGGATGAGTGAGCAACTGGCAGTGTCCATCCAGGACGAAGCACGCGTCGTCTACCAGCCCAACGGCGCGGGTTTCGGTGCCCAAGCGGTCGAGTCGGCGTGCAGTCACGCACGGCCAGCCGTGGCGAGCGTTGCAGCCTCACTGCCGCCGCCTGCCACCGCCTGCCGCCGCCTGCCGCCGCCTGCCGCC